>OZ025248.1:75939636-75992455 GCA_964019135.1 Arenicola marina
TTCCTTTCATGTCCTGCCGTTTGCCGACAGTGGGCACAGCGACATCTGGTAATAGAGTGGTTCATACGGTACCATTCATCCCCAAGAATGGGTTAGTTAAGGAAGGTAAGAAATGACCTGAACTTTACAATGTGCTACCCCCGTGGCAGCTAACACACATACATCCCTCACCCCTCCTTCACACCGCCAATACCACGAACAGCTAGTGGCTCCCCGCCGCTCCACATCGCCACGAAACCCGTCACCAGAGGTAGGCCATAATTAAGACTTCTCGAAACGTATGGAAAAGGACTACTGTAGTTGCCTTGACAAAGTGGATAAACATGTGACTGCACGACGGTATTATTGTTGACATAAATCACGAGGAAACTCCCGTTAAAGGTAACTCGATCGTGCGCCCTCTGTCGGAAGATTGGGCTGAGATGCATAAATCAATGCAGCAGTCCGTTATGATCTCAACATGAAAGCAGTTCATTCACCAGGTGGCGCCCTGGACCATTATCGTTTTGCCCCCAATCGAATTATTATTGATCCGTTGATCCGATTAATGTTTATCAGCATGTATGATATAGATATTTCTGTTCTAATCTTTAATATTATGAGGTATGTTTCTGCTCTACCTTTAATCCAATCAATGACGTCACCCATACGCTAGAAGTCACATTGATGGTGACGTCACACGTACGCTGGCAGTCACGCTGATGGTGACGTCACACGTACCCTGGCAGTCACACTGATGGTGCCGTCACACGTACCTTGGCACTCACATTGATGGTGACGTCACACGTACCTTGGCAGTCACATTGCTGGTGACGTCACACGTACTCTGGCAGTCTCATTGATGGTGACGTCACACGCACGCTGGCAGTCACACTGATAGTGACGTCCACGTACGCTGCCAGTCCGACTGATGGTGACGGCACAATACGCTAGCCGTCACTGATGGTGACATCATTATGGTGACGGGTGGAATGAGTCTGCAATGCGGGTCCGCGACAAATGTTCTATTAACGGCTACTGCGTCTGGAGTCACAATACAAGCCTGGGATTGGATTGTGTGTATGTGTATGTACGTGTGTGGGATTGGGCGGGTGTGGGGGGGGGGGGGAGTGGGCGGAGGGGCACCATGTACATGTACAACTCACGTCACTGTCGACAGACGCCTTCTCCCGTCGCCGTGGCTAACGCTCATTCTGTGACCCGAGCGTGACGTCACACCGTGCGGCGGCATGACGTCACGGAGGTTGGACGGCACAACCGAGCTGCGCCGTCTCTGCAGTCCCTCGTGGTTCCCGGCAGGTGGCACCACCACGGAGGAGCGTCGTCGGGACATGTTCACGATGTTATCTAAAGCACTCGGGACGCGTGTATCCTGGTGACTGGCCTTATGCAGTCCTGATCCAGACCGGAGCCTTTTCCTGTCAACCGCTCGTCCTGCATGCGGCCATACAGCGCTGGTATCAGGGTCTCTCTCTATAGCACGAGAGTACCTGAGTACGATATCCTAACCTTAATATATATCTTAACGCATGCCAATGGTAAAAACTGTTACTTGCTCTTGCTCTTGCTCTCGTTGCTCTGTGCTCAAGTCTCGTTGTGTTATTATTATTCTCGGCGGCGTCGGTCGCCAAGCGAAGCGCCGTCTAACAGCCCAGCAGCGTCCCCGACTAGGTCACGTCACGAGCGCAGATCTCGTCGCCTGCTCTTGTCTTTTAGTTCGGTCTTTGTTTACCTCTATCAAGTGTCACTCAATATCTAAGCGGACTAATATTGGCTCGGCTCCCTGCGCCCCACCCCCCCCCCCCCCCTCTTCTTCCCCGCCAACGCCCACCCCGCCTACCCCCCATAATTCCTCTAACTGCTGATAATAGTATACGCAATACCGACCCTCCGTCTCACCCTCTACCCTGACCCTACCTCTCTCCCCACCCCCCGCCGCCCGTACTCCAGCAGGTATTCTTCCCCTTGGCTCATCACCATCTCATCGAGTAACCCATTAGACCCAACGTACATTAAGGTCAATAAAATATGACTTTATGTTTAATCGATCCGGTCCCTACAGCTGAACTACCCCCCCCCCCCTCCCCTCCCCTCCATCAGGCCCTCTTCTGGTACTCTCTGCCCTCAGTCTGTACGAGTTCATTTAGAGCGAGCAAACTCGTGGCGGAGAAACGTGCAGCGGTATCTAAAATGAATATTGCATGGACATTTTTATCTTCAAAGATTAAGGCTGAATAAGTATCCCATTGACTTTATGTTGGAACTTGGCTCCCGCGGACTCTCCAATCGCTTTCTTGGAAGTAATACGGTCGGGTCAAACTAGCCCTGGTATTAGTGGGGGGGGGGGGGGGGAGGGGGAGGGGCGGCAATATATATGTCTAAGAAGAAGTGGTGATGATATATGTATGACGCGAATATCCTACATCAAAGTGTTCATAGAAGTCTTCAGATGTCAAGGGCGGGAGCAGGACAACTCCCCTCCCCCCGCGGTCAATTCACCCTGCGCTGAATAATTCTCCCCCCTCCCTGATAACCCCACCCTCCCAGGACAATTCCGCCCGGTTGTCCCCCCCCCTCTGCAATCCACCCGGCAACTACTCTTCCCCCCTGACACCCCCCCCCCCCCCCGCCGATAACGGGGGAAAGACAACCCCAATGCCCCCACCCCAGACAATCGAGGACAACTTAAACCTAGAAGTATGCAAAGTACCTTGACCGGCACAGGAGTTGAATTAATCAATTCATTGAGTTAAATCTGAATTATGTATTCAGATACTTGACATTAACTCGCATGTCGGTTGTAAATAATCAAAACGCGTATTGCTACACGAAATCTCAGCACGTGAATCTTATGTTAAAGTAGGGCGGTTTGTGTGAGCACGAAAGCACAGACATATACCCGCCCCCCCCCCCCCCATCCAACCCATGACCCCCCCCCCCACCCCACCCAGTCCAAGATAGCGCGACTGTATATAGAACTAGCGAGAGAGACTACGCTAATCATCCACCCTTCGCAGCCTGGGAGACCCACTTCATTGTGCCTATGACTTCCCGGCGTAAACGTTATTTGCGATCGTAAATGATCATATGGGGTCTCTCTAATACGTCCTAATTCAGATCTAGACCAATCGACACACGTGTGTAAAATATTATGTGAGATTGCACATCTACAATGCAACCTAACAAATGTTATAAACAGAACAAGCAGCGCCACGCTCTTTCACAAGCTCAGTACGCAGTTGGTCCAGAGAGGGGGTTTCACCGGTGGGGGGGGGGGGTGTCTTTTTAATCAAAAAAATCCGCTCTCTCAGGCATCAAGGCACCCGCGGAAACCCACAACCAGATAAACCTCATATGTACCTGTATAGCCGCATAGCCGCCTTGCTTGGCAACAAATGGCTCAAACAAGGCAGATTGTCGATGTCGTCTTGGTTGAATCAAGCTTGTCATTTCATTTCATTTCAGATGACGTCGCTAGTCGCCTCATATTTTTTGGTAATTAGTCATGTTCATGAGCCAAATGGCGATGAGGAGCGATTGCGGCACAAAGTATGTTGCAAAAGTTGGCCAAATAAGAAACGATAGGACACAAATATATGTTTAATATTGGCAGACCCCTCCATGAAAGTATGTAGTTCCATAAAATGTTATGAATCTGGCCCCAAACCCTACCAATTTTGCTGAATCGTGTCGACAAGTGGAGCACCATAGCCTAATCCCATATGAGACAGTTGTTGCTCCGCACAACAGTCTCATGTCCTCGTGTAGAAAATGAGGGTGTAAGATTTGTTTTTGTGGGCGACTAAGTGTTGTTGACCGCACGATCCATCAAACAGTCCCAAAATTCATATTTACCACAAAACCCACATGCATATGAACTAACAAATATCGCATTACTATCAAGTCGGTTGAAATGAGACTTTTTTTTTGTTTATCTCGCCATGTCATATTTGGTCATTCTTCACCAGCGGCTTTCGCCAGCTGGCGTTTCACTTATTACGTGTCAATGGCTGGGTGTGTGAAGCGCCACCAAGCGAATGGTGTAGTTTTAACGACATGCACGCATGCGCAGTTTCTCCACTGTGTGGGCAAGGTGGCGGACAGAACTGAGTTGTCTGCTGCTTCGAAAAATCAACAGAGGATATTGTCGTAATCACGGAGACTTCAACCAAAATAACAAGATAAGATGTAAGATACATACTTCGAAAAACTATTACCATACCCCTAAAAGTTCTCGCCATCAGCACCCCTTGTCGCCACGCGTGTTTGTAAAATGCCGTACAGTACTTGATAGACCGGACATGTGGCGTTGTTTCCCAACAACGTCACGTGGCCAGGGTGATTTAGCGCTATCCTGGTACATGTCTCTCTGACCACGCCCGTAAACGGAGCAAGGGTGCGAGCCATGCCGATCACCAGGCCTACAATTAGAAATCGCGGACCGGTGGCTCAAGTTAAAAGTACTTACAGAATAAATATGCAGTGCCTACCCGTCAAATTGCTCCACTAGTTTCCTGGAGCTTTTATGACTTTCGTCGGACAGTCATTTCTTTGGTCGGTAGTGTATTTTTGTGTAATCCGGGCGATTTTCGTCCTGTCTCGCTTCGTTTTCAAAGCTCTGCCGCTCGCCGGAAGTAAACAAACTTAGCGTTAGCACTCGCTGCCAGGCGGCGTTTGCTGCGTCCCGTCAAGTTGCTCGACTATGTTCCTGAAGCTTTTATGACATTCGTCGGACACTCATTTCTTTGGTCGGTAGTATATTTTCTTGTAATCCGGGCGATTTTGTCACCTCTCGCTTCGTTTTCAATGCTCCGCCATTTGCCGGACGTCAGCAAACGCCGCCTGGCAGCGAGTGCTCACGCATCAACCTTGGCGCAAGTGCCCCCAGGCAAGCCCGCTTCTCTAGGGGCACAACGGTAACAATGTTAAAATCCTTCGACGTTAGTAGGGAATCGACTGTAGCTTTTATTATAATGCGGGCGCGTACAATAATAGTGCTTACGTATTCTATATACCTTGTTCTATCTTCTGACATCAAGAAAGTGTGTCAACACTAGATTGTTCCAGTCATATTTTCGCGAACAAATGTTGGAGCATGCGACTTTTCCCTACCAACCGCCATGTATATGCAGCGCCACCTGGCGAATCCCGCCACCATTTGAACCATATGTAGCCTGGGTCCCAAACTTTGTAACAGTCAATGACCTGTGAAAGAGGGCGCTGCTGTTGTCGTTAAGTTCAAAGTAAGCGACTGACAAGGCCCTCTAGCGGAGAGTCATATGCTAACGGAGAGGAGGAACCAACTCGCATTCACAGGTACCGACATCCGCCAAAAACAAATATGGCGGATGGCTGGTCGGGAACAGTTGTGTGTTCCAACATTTCTTCGCGAAAATATAATCGAAACAACCTAGTGTCGACACACTTTTTTGATCTCAGATGATAGAACAAGGTATATATAATACGTTAGCACTATTATTGTACGCGCCCGCATTATAATAAAAGCTACAGTCGATTCCCTACTAACGTCGAAGGATTTTAACATTGTTACCGTTGTGCCCCTAGAGAAGCGGGCTTGCCTGGGGGCACTTGCGCCAAGCATCAACCGTACTACCGCCTGCAGCACTGCGGCGTGGTCTTCTTTTCGCCAGCCAGACATGAGGACGAAGGCCAAAGGAACCTACAAACCGAAATGTAAGGCCAACTCAATTTTTTAATATAGACCAGTTACTAGACGTAGTAATAATATAATAAAACATTTCGCCAGTCAAGGACGAAGGCCAAAGGAACTTACAAACCGAAATGGAAGGCCAAATCATCTACTATAGACTAGTTACTAGACGTATTAATAATAAAAACCTAAAAAATGCATTTGAAACTCTTTGGCTTCAAGGCTTCACCAGCGGAGATGAATGCGTGGATAGTGAAAAGCTGCGTGAACGGGTGACGGACGCCCTGGAATGTTGCATCCACAAACCTGAGAGAAACAAACATCCACAATAACCGATATGCTTTCATGAGCAGTTATATGAGGATAATATCCAAAATTAATAACAACAATTCAGTATGAACTTATAATATAAATTATAATTTTGAATTGGAATTTATAATTTATATAAAATAATTACCAGGTCTTCGCCTGACACAGCCTTGTCAGCATGATGAGGGTGGCGAAGATGATGTGTCGGCGGCCTTGCACTTGAACATCGTCTTGGATGAATCCGGCTGGCAGCCACTGGTCATCCACTTCGAAATCAAGGTTCTCAGGATCTTTTGGGCGCCTGCACTGCCGTTTTATATTGGACTGCTTGGCTAGATTTAATGGCGCGGGCAGCGTTGGCGCCATCATCGGGTCGATGCTGTGCGATGAGTCCGTAGGCATAAGAGCTAACCAAAACATATTAACCTACTGAAGATACTATACGTGATTACTTTTAGGGAAAACAGAATAAATTATCAGCGAAAGATATATATATGATATCATATAGTAATGTTATAAATAATATAATAGACAAATAGAAATATTAATCAATATGTTGTCTATGCCGACCATGCTCCCCCCTCCCACCCACCCCAAAATGTGTCATGGATGAAGCCAACCCGGTAATTGCCAATTGCCGAAACTGTCGTGGTCTTTGTTGTTGCGATTGCCTAACAACACCCCCCCCCCCGCCATAGTCCCTCTGCCCCACGCGAAAATTGAAATGAATCTAATCGAAGACAATTTCGCAGTTTGGCATCAAATACACCACTGTTTAGCATTTACTGTGCCACTGGTACCATACCTGACGAATGCAAATGAGTTTGATTAATTTGAAGCCATGTTACTTTCGAACTATATTTTCGAGTGCGGTCGAGGCCAAAGGCGTGAAGCGTTTTGGACTTTGACCCCGTGTTATTTTGAAATACTTTCTCGCTTAACTCTTCCATTGTGGTCATTCGACAACGAAATGTCTATATTTTTCAAACTCTGCATCGAAAATTCAATATTTAATCTAAAAAACTCTCTAAAACCATTCGTGACCCCAGGATCATTGGGGTCAACCGTGAGGTGGGCGGTGACGTGGGGCAGTGGTGATGTGAGGAACGAGCTCCCTCTGCCGGCAGAGTGGCACCAACCGCCCCCCCCCTAACCCCCCACCCCCTCCCCACGCCCTCCTGCGTTCCTATTGGTTGTTGATTGGCGGCCCCATCAGGCTGCGGCCCATCAGGGGTACACCGGATAGCACCTGTTATGTTGCAAAATGTCCGCCCAAAAATCAATTTATCGTTGCAAAATGTCCGCCCGTTGAAAAATGTCCGCCAGTTGCAAAATGTCCGCCCGTTGCAACGATGAATTGATTTTTGGGCGGACACTTTGCAACGGGTGGACATTTTGCAACGTAACAGCCCCCCCCCCCCCTCCCCTATTGGCTAGCTGTAGCCTATGCTATATGCCTACTGGCTGCTGACATAGACCTTCCAGGGACTTCCATCCACTATGAACCAAGCGCATGTGATTGCATGCAGTCGAGAAGAGAGTGACACAACTAACTGATGGCAGGTAGGCAAAGCAACTGGGTCTTTGTTGACTTTGATAAACTTATGTTTCCTGGGCCGGGGGTAAAGTAAAGTTAACTTCATAAATTTTGTGGAGTGGTGTTTTGCTCTTGGCCCTTATTTTTCGGAAATTTGTTGTGGTCGCTTTGCAAATCACTGATGAAAGTGAGTAATCAATGCATGATCAATAATGATACCAACTTACGAATATACTGTGATTAAATCCATGTTTATTATATAAACAATATGTCTTCTTCCTCACACTCACTGGACTGGAGGTGTGTCATACGCACATGGCACACTCTCTGACTTGAAGTTTCTTTCAAAAAGGGTCAAATTAGACTGCGGTTCGTGCAAGAAAATGCATACGACATTGCTTCTCATATGAGACAGTTGATCTCAGCAAAAATCGACTATATTCTCCTTGCCTCGGATAAAATTTTAGAGACTTAATTGTGCCGAGATAAACCCTAAAATCTTGCACTAAAACCAATACCATATGCATATATACTATATATATATATATATATATGCTAAAACTAAAATGATCTAGTTGCCATGGCGTGTACATGCTCTAAACGATACTCGCCCTATATTTGCATCGGCCATACGCACGCCATGGTGACTAGATTACTTCAGTGTCTCTGATTTAGTCTATTGATGACTGTATCTGCGGCCAGTGGAGCGTCAGCATGAACAAATATTGTTTGTGCTGTAAAAACAGATAAAATAGCGGCACAATCGTAATTTTTGTATCATCGAAATAGTCTTACGTTGCTGACTCCAGTCAGTGATTTTCAGTGATTACGGCAAATTTGTAGAAAATATGGGCATACGTCACTCTACAGCATTTATGAATCTGATTACGATAGTGGGATATATATTTACAATTAACCGATAGTCAAGGTACAATCGTAAGATTTTTTAAAACAAAGCAAATAACAATGACAGTATAAACTCATGACAATTACCCTTTAAAACCAAAAAAACATGTACCGGTTACTATAAGACTGACTTTGGAACTTTATCCAGTACAAAACTTCATACTTGGGACAAGGGATCCAATGCGAGAATGCTTAAAAAGGCGATAACAATATTACTTTCTATTAATTGTCAAAAATATAAACATAAATGCTCTGGTTTTTCAGTATGTTTGAAAGTAGATCTTTTCAGATCTATCAATGCTCTCATAAGGCCTTAAAGAGTGACAAAAATTCACAATAATGGGGTTCCTACAAGACAATGACAGTAGAATTAAGCTATATAATTACCGTCAAAGTAATAAACAATTAAAATTCAGCTCTTCCCTCACAGTGCGGTGGGTACTTTAGGTGTTCACAGTACAGATGTAGAAATCAATATACATATTTCCAGTTAACAACAAAACAGGTAAGAAGACTGCAAGAGTTTGTAATAATTAAAGATAGACACCCAGCATCTGAGTTGGCCTGGTTACGTGGAACTTATAACCCTGTGACTGTTTTTTGATTTCCGCTTGTAAAGATATATTGTGCCATATCCACTATGTCATGGCGCACAATGTGTTTCCGGAAGGAGTGATTTGAAAACGAATGTGAATTGCAGTCTCGGTATAAATAATCGCCATACCCAACATTAGATGAACAGTTATAAAATAATGCTGTGACTGGCCATTTTGCACAGCACATGTGCACTTGCAGCTATGGCATATTACACTGACTGCTTTGTGTAATGATCCTGTACAGCTACCTCAGCGACAAGGTTCTGTGACCTTCGATGACTACTACAAGTATTCATGATCACTAAGTGGTTGAGCGGATCCATCTGCTTGACGGCCTTGCAAAATACATGCCAGTTGTTAGCATAATAACTTGATTACATGATACACATCAATGAAAAAAGCTTAAGTTTTTAGCTAACCTTCTTCCCTTGTTCAGACTCTGGCATCTGCTGCTTGCTTAATCATCCTCTCAACGTCATGAGCTGGCAATAAATAAAACATATTCTTTAGACATACTATCAAAAAGCAATTAAATATCATTATGCCTATATATACAAATTTACTTCATTAGGTTGGCAGAATATGGGTGCCGCGTGTTATAGCTTTTGCATTATAACTTAAGTGCCCTATGATTGTAACTTCGATTGCAGTCATAAACTAGATCCCATTGAGCCCGCATCAGAATTATCAAGTCTCAACCTTCACAAAAATAATGAACAAAATAACTTACAAAATATAACACCAATACATCCAAAATTGATGCGCTGACTTTTGATGTCAAACGATCTATATACCTGATAAGCCCGTTTTGCATTGACTAGACCTGTTACTGAACTGACATCCAGTCAGGGGGCCCCACAACGTATACTAAATACACAAGGTGTCAAACTCCCCCTGGAACTGAGCGACAGGCACCCGCTTCAACTCCCAATATCTTTACTGCACTTGATGGGGCCCGATTTCTAAGTAATTTATTTATTTCATCAATAAGTACACAAGACCTGTACTGCCGTCTAGTCACAACAAATGAAGAAGTGTGCAAGACAACCAACTCTAAAACAGATTGAGCGAGGATGGCTGACATCGCAAGAATTGGCCTACGAGATCTCCGGTACAGTGCAAGAGATGACAATTATGGTCCGCTTTCTCTTGACGCTTATGTGGGGAGCTACTATTAAAATGTGTCCTTTTAATTTACCACATCATAGGGAAATGCTATGTACATTTTAATATATTTTGAGGTTGCATCCCCCTAGTTCAGCCACACTATGGTCTGCAGATCTTGCAGCTTATGCAGCTTATTCAATCTGTTTCAGAGTTGGTTGTATTGTCGTTAAAAATCGGAATTATGCATTTATAGAGCCCGTCAAGTGTGGTAAAGGCGTAATCTTGAATTTGGAGCCTGTCACGCAATTCCAGCAGTTGGACGGCTGAGGGTAAACTACTTATGTACTTCTGATCGATCTACAGTTTACAATCGGGCGATTAAAAAAAGTGGTTTCTATGGATAGAGTACATGTTCATTGCTATTATACTCCGTTTTTAGGACGCTATGGTGAATATTGGAGCTTTTTTCCAACTGCTAGGACACTAATCAAAAAGTGTCATTTGTCGCTGCGTGCTCGCCCTCTTTGAGCAATGTCATAGCGGCCGGATCACACAAAAACGCCTGGTTGGTTGGAAAAAGGTTCTAATATTCACTTTGGATACACCTTATCATCCTGAAAATAGAGTTTAATATCAATGAACATATGTACATACTCTATGTAGCCCTGTAACATGGCCTACCGCCAGCAAGGCGGACCGGACGTGCATGGCGTACTCCGTGTGGCCAGGTGCACGATATATCCAAGACTAGTTGGGAGCGGACCGCGTTTAATTTGTTGAACGACAGGTGCCTCAATCGTGGGTGGGTTGGGCGGCGGCTTCACACACTCTGGCGTGAGAGCGAGCTAGCCTTCAGTGGCACAACATTTTTACACCATTGACGACAAAAGGACCCTTCCGACGAAATTAGGGGCACTTGAAGCAGAAAGGGATTTATTTCGTCAAAAGGGCCTTTTAGGTGCCCCAATATCGTTACCCAATTTGAAGCCCCAGAAAACGCTGAAAATTCAGCATCTTTGTATCGTAATACAACTAAACGTGAGGAATGGTTTCTCCTGCACGTGCACGAAAAGGCGACCCCTCCATTATCGCTCAGATATAACAATAATGGCTTGTGCTCATTTTTATCGAGATTAACTTTTAGACGTCCCAAATCAGGGTACCAACTTACAGCACTTCATTTAACCCTTTATATATGGTTACGACTGAGATGTGCTTGTCAGAGAAGGAGGCAGCTGTTATTTTTTGGTGATGAAATTAGGGCACCATACGTTATATACCTATCTTCTTCGTCCGAGGCCTGGCTCCCAGAGCCATAGTCAGGGTGGGAGGTAGTGGTCTGAATGAGAAAGAAGTGGATTGGTCTTGTCTCTGCGATACTATTCTCCCTCCAGCCGGTGCCTTGCATCGGCGGAACACTTCTTCTTCCTGCTGGTGTTGTCGCATCCCTGTGAACTTTTCCTACTGGTGTCTTGTGTCCGCGGAACTCTTCTTCTTCTTCTTCTTCCGGCTGGCGTCTTGTCTCCGGGACTCTTCTTCTTCCGCCTGATACCTTGTGTCCGCGGGACTTTTCTTCTTCCGGCTGGTGTTGTCGCATCCCTGTGAACTCTTCCTCTTCCTGCTGGTGTCTTGTGTCCGCGGAAATATTCTTCTTCTTTCGGCTGGTGTCTTGTGTCCGCGGAACACTTCTTCCGCCTGGTGTCGTCGGGACCCCTGTGAACTCTCCTTCTTCCGTCTTGTGTCCGCAGAACTCTTCTCCTTCGGGCTGGCGTCTTGTGTCCGCGGGACTCTTCTCCTTCGGACTGGTGCCTTGTATCCGCGGAATTCTTCTTCTTCCGCCTGGTGCCTTGTATCCGCGAAACTCTTCTTCTTCCGGCTGATGTCGTCGGATCCCTGTGAACTCTTCGTCTTCCGGCTGGTGTCTTGTGTCCGCGGAACTCTTCTTCTTCTTCCGGCTGGCGTCTTGTCTCCGGGACTCTTCTTTTATCCGCCTGGTGCCTTGTATCCGCGGAACTCTTCTTCTTCCGGCTGGTGTCGTCGGACCGCTGTGAACTTTTCGTCTTCCGGCTGGCGTCTTGTGTCCGCGGAACTCTTCGTCTTCCGGCTGGTATCTTGTATCCGCGGAACCATTCTTCTTCCCGCTGGTGTCTTGTGTCCGCGGAATTCTTCTTCTTCCCGCCGGTGTCTTGAATCCGGGGAACTCTTCTTTTACCGGCTGGTGTCGTCAGTCCCCGGGAATTCCGGCTGGTGTCGTCGGCCTACGGGGAACTCTTGTTCTTCCGGCTGCTGTCGTCGGTCTCCGGGGAACTCTTCTTATGCCGCCTGGCAGCTGGCGGCGTCGGCCCCCTTTGACTGATCTTCCGGGTTACAACGTGTTTCGCTCTGTCTGAATGAACAGGCACCTAGTTGGTGAACGCTGGTAAATGGTCAGTGAGACCAATGATGATTTGAACATATATGACCCTAGTCAGGGGTAGGATTTGAACCCGCAACCTAGTGGTTTAAAGTCGAGTGCGTTATCTCTCGACCACGGCGGCTTCTGCAGGAGAGTGCGGTGGATGGAATATATATGGTCTCACCTAGTCCCGCTAACTGCCACATAACGCAGAGAGAAAAAAAATCATTGCAGAGAACTTATATGTGATAACTGTATTTATAATGTATGTCCGGTGATGCTCGTAGGGAATGAAATATTGTGCCAAACAGACCATTGTATCTGAAACTAATGCCTAACTTTCACGTCACTGACGTACATGCCTTGGTCGAGGGGTTGAGTGCTCGACTGCAGATCAACCTGCGGCTGTTTCAAAACCACCTATCGCCATTTTTTTTTGTGCCAGGGGTAGCACCCGAGGGGTAGCATATCAATTTATTATTTAAGTTTTAGAAATTTTAATCCTTTTAGTTTTGCATTTGTGTATTATTATAACAACAACATTATTGTTATAATTGTAAGATACTGTATTGTTTGTTTGTAATGTACTTGTTGCTATACTTCCGGTGTTTATGTGAAGTCTGTTATAATGTGTTATAATTATTACTATATTGCTGAGGGACCGCAAACGACTGAAAGAAAACAATGTGGACGTGTTGAGATATGACAACGAAGTCAAAATTCGTAAGATCCCATTTTTGTCTTGCCTTTTCGTGGGTGGCCAAGGAAATCGATTATTGAGTGAGCGTATCGCGGGAGACTAACATGGACACACCATACCCACACTCCCGCCAGCCCGTGTTGTGCATTTCTACTTCTGCAGAGTTGTTCATTTCGCTCGTTGGTGACAGGGACGAGATGTTCAAACGTTTCCCTTATGAAAAAACACCATGGTATACCATAGTAAATACCATGGTGTTTTGAAACAGGTATACCATGGTATACTATGGTAAATTACCATGGTATACCATGGTAAACCATGATATAACATGGTATACCATGGTGTTTTGAAACAGGTATACCATAATATACCATGGGAAATTACCATGGGAAATTACCATGATATACCATGGTGTTTTTTCATAAGGGGTATAATCTTGAACTATTTAGTTGCACATATAAATAACATTACGTCAATTCTACATGCATTTACATGCAGTCCGACGACACCACCCGGAAGAAGAAGAGTTCCGCTGACACAAGACACCAGCGGGAAGACGTTGTGTCCCGCGGACACAAGACACCAGCCGGAAGAAGAAGAGTTCCCAGGGGTCCGACGGCACCAGCCTGGAAGAAGAAGGGTTTCGTGGATACAAAACACCGGTCGGTAGAAGAAGAGTCCCGCGGACACAAGACACCAGCCGGATGAAGATGAGTTCCCAGGGTTCCGACGACACCAGCCGGAAGTAGAAGAAGAGTTCCGCGGACACAAGGCATCAGACGGAAGAAGACTAGGTGTCTAGGCTCCGGACTGTGCTCTGGGAACCGGGCTCCGGACTATGGTTCTAGGTGCGATGTGTTACATTCTCGTTTCATGGTGAGCCAGTTTTAACCTCAAGTGCGTTTCTGCGACATACTGGTCAAATCAAGTTGAAAATTGACGAATATACTACTAGTCATAAACTAGTCATGGGTACAACCAGTTTTTTCACGAGGGCTCGTCGCCATATGACGTTAAAATGTCGTCGAAATCTGGTTGACCAGTTTCCCAGAATTCAACCAGAAAACGACGTTGAAATCTCGTCGTGTGCCCAGTGGGATGGTTTGATTTAAATAAACAATGCCCCCCTTATATTTACTTTGGGATTTCTGTCAGCAGAGCTGAGTGCCAAAAGGTAAAAAGTATGTAGATAGCTTAAAGCTAACTAATATTTCACTAATTTATTTACGGACAGTCCACTGAATCGCGAGTAGAAAATGAAACCGACGGCATATTTATGCTGGCATAACTTTATAGGCACATTGCCATTGCCAAAATACATGATAAAACTGTAAACAAAGGAAACTATATGCGTTCGCCTTTAGCTGGGCAAACTGTTGAAACCGGTTTTGGTTTCCCGTCGTCGTGCCCTAATATAAGTTTTATAAATTTTATGCCAGCAGTAATTGTTTAGTTGGCTGACCATACGAGCCGGAGCCGGGAACCAGCCAGGGAATGGAACAGGATCTGACGTTTGGCAGCAGTGATGCGCATGCGCCTGTCACTTTTCTTCATCATAACCAGGGGCAGGGAGGTGTCTCCGTTCTCTTCTATGACCCATCTATTTGTAATATTGGATCACAGACCCACAAAGAAAATGTTTTGAGACCACTTTTAAACAATGGGCACTGTCCACAATTTGGTGGATTACTTCGCAGTGAGTGGACTGAATGTGACATCTGGCTTGGAACCGGACCAACTTGCGGGTGAGCTTTGTCAGCTGATTCACAATCACATTCACAGACTAAGCTTACAGTACTTCAGTAGTTAATGGGCGCATTTCTTTGGTAACCCGGGTGTATCCCTACAGTGGACCGAATACGCACATTACGCATCGGTTCACCGCCCAACACTTCTTTTACCCGGGTATGGGTGCGGGCGTATCTATTCGGTATGCTGTTTTCCCCCAGTTTAAAATAGCACGGGACATTCTAGTCCTGCAAGCAAGCCGCTGTGGCTACCGCCAACTGTGTCTTGCTTCCAAGTGCACCCCGCTCATTAGCAGAGCGAAGCGACTACAACACCCAGAAGGTTTTACATCGCTTAAGTGAATCTACACATTATACAGCACTCTCTTACCAATATAATGTGCAGGAAAAGGTATTAGCATTTATTTTAGGTAGAATTGTTGTCAGATATTCTGGAGCGCGAGAAACAACAACTTTGCACCAGTAACAACTGAAAACGAATTAAGCTCCGCCATGTTTGCAGTTGCACTCCCTGCCGAGAAATGGTGAGCATTAATGTATAAATTGTGTACTCGCCGTAACTGAAACAGACTCCTCACTGACTTTGTGCCACGGGGTCCCCCGGCGTAATGAATAGTATGGGGTGAGGGGGTGGATGGGATACCAGCCCGAATATAACCAATTGTGGGTTTACTTTTTTTCAGGAATATTTTATTTCTGATGTTGTATTTTAATGCTAGTCTTAACCATTAATTCCCCATCCCTTTCCGAGGGAGGGGAATACACCTGATGTCGCGAATGCCCATATATTAGTGAGAGCAGGGGCTGACACAGGGGCGGGAGTCCTCCCCCACCCCTTTTTCTTAAACGTCCATAAGCAACCATGATTGTGGTCCCACCTCCCCTGCTTGTATTAGATCCCCTACTTTGTTGGTATCAAGTTCGGAAAGTGGGAAGAGGTGGAGGGTGGGGGGGGGGGGCTGCAAGACTGACAAGTGTAACTTCTGCGTACGATGGAAGCTGAAAATATCTCCTCGCGTTGAACCAAGAATTGCACAAACAAATGCCCGATAATGATCTATAATGTGTCCATAATTCCTCCTCCCCCACACTACGGCTGGCCCGTGCATGCTTCACTGTCACCGTGACGGGCCAGGGCCGCTGCTGGGCCCTGGGAGGGGGGTACTTAATTCATTGCCGGTTTGCGGCTTGACCGTGGACCATCACCCCCGCCCCCCTCCCCCATACACTTGGTTGGGGCATTTTACCGCTGGGGCGTTTTACCGCCAAAATCCGCCCGAAGGGAGAATATTTCGCAGTAACCTGTCTATAAGTGCTCATTTTTAGAGCCCCCCTCCCCACCAGTCAGAATTTGTTTAATATCCACTCTATAGGGGTATCTTTTTCATCCCAAATATCCACTTTCTCAGGCATCAAGGCACCCCACAAAACCCCCCCACCAACTTTGTATGTGAGGCCCCTCTCCCCCCCGCCCCAGGCCCCAGAGTCACTGACAGTTTAAAATAGTCCGAGATCCACACCCCTCCCACTGTCATAAATTTGCTCGGTGAGATGGTCTTGAATGCAAATTAACCATCAATGAAATGCTGAAATAATTTTCACTTCAGTTGTGCTTTAAAAGATTTTAATGCAACTATGTCACTGATCTGGTAAAGTCAGACCATTTGAAACAAATGACCGTTGAACTACCATGACATGCTGTTTGATGTGATGTAAAATCCATACTTTACATTCCCTCACCAAAATGTGTGTGTGCCCAACGATTCTTTCTTCTGGTGCGCCTGCCTGAACCCCAATCAAAACATGGCGCCCGCGGCAGCCAAAAAAGCTAAGAAATCACACAGCAGAGGAAAAAATTATCAAAACACAAGCATCAAGCAACGTCATATCCCAAATTGGTAACAAATCAACAGAAAATGGGTTACTTTATGTACATATGTAGTGCATTGTTAAATATTGAGGTGAAAAAGTAGTTTTATGACCATGTAAACACTGACCAGATTTTAGGCACAATTCTGCTAATGGAAAGAGATTGCTAGGAGATGTAACGTAGTTCCGTGACTGGACCCATATCGGAGCGGACTACGTTACATCTATGGAACTAGGGACATTCCGGAGAAGATGGCAGCTGATTGAAAGGTGATGAGAGAAGGTTGGTTCCAGTGCCCTAACATGCACCGGATGTGAATGGTGTGTGCATTTCATTGGAATAGGCATATCCCTATCGGCAAACTCGAAAGTTCCCTGTCACGTGTTGCGGGCCTGGGGTGGGATACCAAACATTGGCATTGACATCATAACCATACTGTACAGTCACTGCGGGATCTGATCGGATCGAGACCCTATGGCTACGAGACAGGGATACTGTCTTATGCTCTAGTCAATTCTATAGCATCAACAGCCTGTACGTGCTGCCTTCCTTTTCTGGTTGTTTGCCTTCACTCACTTCACACAAAAGATCCGCTAAAGGCAAAGCTATCCTTGGGAATGCCATGGATGCATAACTAACCACTGAATTTAGTGTGCACATTATGCCATATATCAGAATTAACTTATACCCATCAGAGTAAGTTTATGTAAAATATGAGTGGTTAGTTGCAGGCATGTGGCGATTACATTGTGAATGTAATCAATTACGATTACTTGGAAATTTCATGATTATGATTACGATTACAGGAAATATGAAAGTAATCGATTACGATTACATTGAAAGTAATCATGATTGCAATCATGATTACTTTCTATGATGTTTTTGATAAATGAACCTTGGACTAGACATTTAAGTAGCTATTTCAACACCGTAAGCATTGGAGGAGCGCAGTCACACATATGAAGACTGGGCAGCTTGGTTGGAAGAGCGGCAGATGTCTGATCATAGAGCTGTGCATTCAATTCCTGACAATCAATTTTTTTTTGGAAAATTTACTGAGGGGGTCAGCCTAAGGTAGTCACTTTCTGGAGAACAATCCTCGATTCTAAGACTAATTAAAACACTAGTATAAAAGATTATAGTATAGAATTATATTAGATATAATGAATAGTAAGTTTAATGTTTATAACACAATATATAGTTTTGATACAAACAAAGATGTGGTGGGTAACCGAACTTATGGCCTCTATGTTAAATGGTAGGTAAAAAAATGAAGCCACAATGCTATAGGACACAGGGATATCCGTACCATACGTGGCCGCACCCCACTACTGAACCCAGTCGAGTTTGTTTTATAACAACACTTCTTCCAACCCATCTATGCAGAGAACAATAGCAATGTAGAACACAATAACACTAGCATCCAACCTCATCCCATCACAGCCCCCACCCACTCTCTCCCAACAATACAGGTGGCACTGGACCATTCCTAGTTATCCAATGCAAACAAGATAATTATGGGATTAGCAGGTGGTCCACTTTCGGGTACCCAGCCGGCTTAATTTGTCATATCGGGCTATGTCTCAGGGTGGGGCACAAAGGACCGGAAGGGTAGGGGTGGTTGGGAGGGGTGCATCTCTACAGAAGGACTCCAGTGGCCAGTTTCCATTTATGATACTGGCGACATGTAAAGCGTGACGCTCAGTTTGGGGACTAGACAGCCTGATTGAACATAGTCAAGTAATCATCAAAAGTAATCATGATTACGATTACTTTATCAATGTAATCGATTACGATTACATTGCTTTTAAAACTAATGTAATCGATTACAATTACTTGGAAAATGTAATCAATTACAATCGATTACTGATTATGATTACCCCATGTCTGGTTAGTTGATAAACCAGAATGTGGCTGTTTCATGAATGACTGTCAGTGTCAGGTAAACTAATGTGCTGTGCAGGATTTTCCTAGTTACTTAGATGTAGTTGGTGCATGTAATATCTTCCGCCTCGCTTTCGTGAACATTTTTGTCCGTGCACCATTTGCAGCTATGATTTATGCATTTATTTGCTCCATTACACTAGACCCTTGTAATTTTAACTTACTTGAAAGTGTCTCTTGTTTAATAACAGCACAAAACGATAGTCTCTAGCATAAAGTATAGCAGACAAAAGTGTGTTGACAGCCGCCTTTTTATGACATCGTAAGGTAAAGGTCATATTACTGCATTTTCATTGGTTAAAAGAAGTAAGCCCAACGAAGAGTCTAATATTAGGCACCAGAGAAGGGGACAGAGCATTGTGTGCCCATGCAAAGTTTCTATACTAAGCTTAACAGTAATTTTAGCGTCTCAAAGCAAAAGCAATGCAAAAGGAATGGGTTTGTAGTTTCAATGTTCATATATATGAGAGGAACTATAAACGCATGTAAGCTTAATTTAAGTTACGGCTTGACATTGACACAACCGAACCCCCTTGCCCAAATACCAGCAATACTATCACCCACAGACATGACAGATGACAAGGTAAACAGAGCGACGGCCATAGCGAAACTTGTCTGCTTTGTTTGCATGAAACTCATAATGTTGGCATCATGTGAGAAGGAAGGATACCTTTTCTGATTCCCATGATTTTCATGCTACTGCAGGGAAATTCTTGATTACTTTCGCCCTAGCCATGTATCCATGGCTATAGTTGAACAATCATAGCCATGTAGCATTCTATAGTGAAAAATCAACTTCACATGACAAATTTAATTGTTTAAGTATAGCTTTCATAATTAGTTTTAACAATTTAAAAGTACTTTCCTATACATAATTTCTGATGTATGAACTCTTCCCACATTAAAAAACATGTTTTTATATGAATTTCTGGTGACAACACCTGCAGACTGGACTATTTTTGCATTTCAAGAAAGGTTAATTATGTGATTATGTCATTACTTGTCAGGAAGTACTGGTAATAGGAAAACGATTAAAGTTTGCTTCTGTTAAAAACTTTTCCCACAGCAAAGGAGAATCAGAGCTTCACTTGGTCAAATTTAAGTCAAACAACCCTGAAATGGGGTTGTTCCAGACAAGAATTTTACTATAGAAATGCAACTAGGCTGTGTCTCAGCCCACACACAGCCTAGGGTTCTGGGCTACCTTCACCCTCTTCTTTTCAGCTATCTCCTACAGCAGTTTATATTCCTTGCCCCTCCCCAACCCCAACCACTCCTCATTTTGTTTCACCAATCACCTCTTCAGTGACCGAAAGGGGGGTGGGGGGGCGCACTTTGGGAAGCATGAGCAGAGGTACATACAAAATTACAGAGGTCTAGTACAAACAGGGGCAGGGGGTCCACATCTAGGATAGACATACTGTTAGCATCGATTAGAGGCATCTTCACTAAAAGAAAAAAAGTTTGTATGTGTTTTATAAACTACTTATTGCACCTTTAATTTTACCTGGTGCTGATATCTGAAGTTTTGCAGTTGCTTGATACTATGTACTGTCTATATTTATTATATTACACATACAAAGATTATGATGGATCAGGATTTCTATGAGCTTAATGATCCTGTTACAAAGTATAGTTAACACATTAGAGGTACCAGGCAAACTTCAAATAATGCATATATATATATATTATCACAGAGATAACTTAAGTATCTTACGCTATGCATGGTTACAATCCTAAGATTGCATGTCCCTCTCCTATGAATTGGGCCCTGTGCATTTGAGAAGGTTCCTGCGAGCAAGACTACATTTAAATCCATGCAAAGTTACTTGTTTTTCCAAAGTATAAAACTACACACAAATGCAGAGGTGCCCATGTCATTGGCTCATTTGAAACTAGGTCATAAAGGTTAAATCGGTGTTCCTCGATTGGCTACTGGGTCTCCTGGCTGTCCAGGGCTACAGCGCGTTTTGTGCTCACAGATAGTCAGGAGATCTGGCTGGACGCATCTTTAGAATACATAGTATGCATCGGATATATATATATTATCTTCTGTGTTTTTTTATACTGGTGATGGCGATGCGTCAGCAACACACCCGGTCAACAGTTCCCCTTCGCATGTCCGTACCATCGGTGTGTTATACCACCAAACTCCGGTCTAGAGCGGATGTTAAAAAACTTCTGACTGGTGGGGAGGGGGGCTCTGAAAATGAGCTGATAATAGCTTGAAAAGCAGGGAAACAGGAAAGGGCAGTGGGTAGCAGGAAGGGGAAGGGGAGGAGGGTACCAGGGAGGGGGATAGCCAGTCCAGATGCAGCTTATAACATGTAGTTTTTTCCGTAATGGTTCTGGGTGTATGCTGACCCAGGTTTGAGGCCAAAATCTGTACAAGTTCAGTTTACAGTACTGTGGTCCTTGCGTTATACAACTTCTATTCTGGCGCCATACCGAAAAAATTGTATAACAGAGTCTTATAATAGAGAGATCCCTCGAGACAGGCTGTTTTCACTCAAGTATCATCAGAAACTCAAATGGCACTATATATACAGCATCAGAGTCTTTGATGAATTAAGCTCTGGCTCTTCTTTTACATTTATCCATGATAGCATCAAAATTCAGTCAAGCATTCAGTTGAATAGCATGGATGGATGTGCTGCTCCAAATAGTTTAAATCTTTTTATTTCATTCTCCAGCCATTGTGTATATACATGTATTGACTCAAATACTTAGACAGCCCTACTTTTACCAAATGCACACAAAAGGTGTGGATAACAATAATGCGCATTTAGATGTCTGCTCTTAACCAACCAGTCAGCTTAGCGCAATGTGTTTGTTTAGCACCAATTGGGTCGACTGTCAAGCCACGCCCAGCCGACATGTAGGAAATTAACAAAGGGACTGAATTGGGTGTCGATCATATAATGAACCACAATGTCGGTCTGAGTTCGCGAGAGCGAGGGAGTCGCATAATAATAGTGCTTTAACATGTAAAAGTGTTGTGTTGTACAGCAAAAAGACCGGATAACTTATAATGAAGGGACTGTATAATGCAGGGACTACTGTATATGAAATACCATAAGGCATCAGGCAACCATGGGGAAATTTAGATGGATAATAAATGATTCACAGTATTATCGGTGTTTGGTGGTATAACACGCTGATGGTACAGATGTGCGATGGGGCCGGAATTGGTGACTGTTTTGTTATTGTTATTTTTCTGTTTGATTTGTGCAGTTTGGTAGCTATATATCATTGTTGACAACAGAGATTTTTTAACCTGAGACTTATTTAAATAATAATTGATACTTGTGTGTATTTATAACCTGTCCTGCTTAAATGATTTGCCACACTGCCTGCAACATCAGTAAAATATCTCTTACAAGCCAAGGCCATATTACTAACTGCAGCTTAATCCATATTGGACCCCAAAGCAATACATTAATAATCTTAACCAACCCAGAAGCTTGGTAACATTTAATGACCGCCAGTGTACATGTATGTCCTCATCCATTATTAAATGTTCACTACATGCTATTCATAGAATAGTACTTCTTCAACTTGTTAGCTGTCAATTGCATGGCAAACTGAGATTATATCCATGTCAGCTAGTGGCAGATCCAGGGGGCAGGGGGAGTGGCGGAAACGTCCCCCCCCCCCTCGCTTGAAATAAGAGACACAAAAAGACCCCCCTTTCTCTGAAGAACGGGGCAGAGTCACTATTCTTTCTTTTTCTTCTTCTGCACACCCTCAGCGACCACCCCTCCCGCGACCCGGTCGCAAGTTTTTCACTGGATCCGTGCCTGAAAATGACAGCATGAAATCTGCATTTACTGGTTATAATTCAGTGTTATACTATGTCTAAATGCAATCGGCTGTTTGATCTGTATGTTTTCCTTGTTGACTGCAGGTGATAATCTTCACTGCCAGCCGTTGGATCGGCCATACAAGAGTAAAGTCCTTGCCCACTTCCCGGACGCCGTGCCAGGCAATCCCTTCGATGAAGGTGCAGTATGTATGGTAAGGACAAACTTATATCAATGCAGCTGTCAGTATACAGGGAAGCACATGTAGACGTCTAGGTATGGGACATAACTACATGTACATGGACTTACAGGTCTCCTGGGCGCGTGTCTCTGGGCACATGGCTCTATCCAACCCTTGACCCTTCTCATTGATACGATTACTGTAGGATAATGTGTCGTTTGATGAAAAGCCAACAGGCCCCAGTGAGGGATTCAGGTCCGTATGCAGGATTGTGACAAGGTCAGGGTCGGAGACCGGGGTGCAAAACAGGGGAATCTGGAATAATATCGGGGGTCCAGTTCACAAAAGGGGGGTTTATATCTCACATGGAATACAGTTACCATTGAAAAAACATCTGGATCGGCGCCAGAAATTTTTGTCACCAAATGGAAATTGTATCGGTTCAGTGTCTAACATTCCATAGCGAGTCACGACTGTTAACGCTTACAGATTTTCTTTTTCTGAATGCTATTAAAGTCTGTTAGTGTGTCTGACACAACTTTCCTCTTGTCGTCCACTTGTCTTACAAATATTAAAACCTTCCGCCAGACCACATGGTGCAAAGGGGACTGTAAAATGATGG
Organism: Arenicola marina; assembly: GCA_964019135.1. Taxonomy (NCBI): domain Eukaryota; kingdom Metazoa; phylum Annelida; class Polychaeta; family Arenicolidae; genus Arenicola; species Arenicola marina. The sequence continues at coordinate 75,963,026 of OZ025248.1, forward strand.
CAATAAATTATAGTATATTTTATATACATGTATTATTAATACGGTCGGAATGTGGTTCTCTACTTCCGCGGGGATCCTCTCCTCGCAATGTCATGTTAGGGGCGTCCTGAGGTTGTCTCTGTGGACATGTCATGTTAGGGGCGTCCTGAGGTTGTCTCTGTGGACATGTCGTGTTAGGGGCGTCCTGAGGATGTCTCTGTGGACATGTCATGTTAGGGGCGTCCTGAGGATGTCTCTGTGGACATGTCGTGTTAGGGGCGTCCTGAGGATGTCTCTGTGGACATGTCGTGTTAGGGGCGTCCTGATAATGTCTCTGTGGACATGTCGTGTTAGGGGCGTCCTGAGGTTGTATCTGTGGACATGTCGTGTTAGGGGCGTCCTGAGGATGTCTCTGTGGACATGTCGTGTTAGGGGCGTCCTGAGGATGTCTCTGTGGACATGTCGTGTTGGGGGCGTCCTGAGGATGTCTCTGTGGACATGTCGTGTTAGGGGCGTCCTGAGGATATCTCTGTGGACATGTCGTGTTAGGGGCGTCCTGAGGATGTCTCTGTGGACATGTCATGTTAGGGGCGTCCTGAGGTTGTCTCTGTGGACATGTCGTGTTAGGGGCGTCCTGAGGATGTCTCTGTGGACATGTCGTGTTAGGGGCGTCCTGAGGTTGTCTCTGTGGACATGTCGTGTTAGGGGCGTCCTGAGGATGTCTCTGTGGACATGTCGTGTTAGGGGCGTCCTGAGGTTGTCTCTGTGGACATGTCGTGTTGGGGGCGTCCTGAGGATGTCTCTGTGGACATGTCATGTTAGGGGCGTCCTGAGGTTGTCTCTGTGGACATGTCGTGTTAGGGGCGTCCTGAGGATGTCTCTGTGGACATGTCATGTTAGGGGCGTCCTGAGGTTGTCTCTGTGGACATGTCGTGTTAGGGGCGTCCTGAGGTTGTCTCTGTGGACATGTCGTGTTAGGGGCGTCCTGAGGATGTCTCTGTGGACATGTCGTGTTAGGGGCGTCCTGAGGTTGTCTCTGTGGACATGTCGTGTTAGGGGCGTCCTGAGGATGTCTCTGTGGACATGTCATGTTAGGGGCGTCCTGAGGTTGTCTCTGTGGACATGTCGTGTTAGGGGCGTCCTGAGGATGTCTCTGTGGACATGTCGTGTTAGGGGCGTCCTGAGGTTGTCTCTGTGGACATGTCGTGTTAGGGGCGTCCTGATAATGTCTCTGTGGACATGTCGTGTTAGGGGCGTCCTGAGGTTGTCTCTGTGGACATGTCATGTTAGAGGGGGTCCTGAGGTTGTCTCTGTGGACATGTCGTGTTAGGGGCGTCCTGAGGATGTCTCTGTGGACATGTCGTGTTAGGGGCGTCCTGAGGATGTCTCTGTGGACATGTCGTGTTAGGGGCGTCCTGAGGTTGTCTCTGTGGACATGTCGTGTTAGGGGCGTCCTGAGGTTGTCTCTGTGGACATGTCGTGTTAGGGGCGTCCTGAGGATGTCTCTGTGGACATGTCGTGTTGGCGTCCTGAGGATGTCTCTGTGGACATGTCATGTTAGAGGGGGTCCTGAGGTTGTCTCTGTGGACATGTCGTGTTAGGGGCGTCCTGAGGATGTCTCTGTGGACATGTCGTGTTAGGGGCGTCCTGAGGATGTCTCTGTGGACATGTCGTGTTAGGGGCGTCCTGAGGATGTCTCTGTGGACATGTCGTGTTAGGGGCGTCCTGAGGTTGTCTCTGTGGACATGTCATGTTAGGGACGTCCTGAGGTTGTCTCTGTGGACATGTCGTGTTAGGGGCGTCCTGAGGATGTCTCTGTGGACATGTCGTGTTAGGGGCGTCCTGAGGATGTCTCTGTGGACATGTCGTGTTGGGGCGTCCTGAGGATGTCTCTGTGGACATGTCGTGTTAGGGGCGTCCTGAGGTTGTCTCTGTGGACATGTCGTGTTAGGGGCGTCCTGAGGATGTCTCTGTGGACATGTCGTGTTAGGGGCGTCCTGAGGTTGTCTCTGTGGACATGTCGTGTTAGGGGCGTCCTGAGGATGTCTATGTGGACATGTCGTGTTGGGGCGTCCTGAGGATGTCTCTGTGGACATGTCATGTTAGGGGCGTCCTGAGGATGTCTCTGTGGACATGTCGTGTTAGGGGCGTCCTGAGGATGTCTCTGTGGACATGTCATGTTAGGGGCGTCCTGAGGATGTCTCTGTGGACATGTCATGTTAGGGGCGTCCTGAGGTTGTCTCTGTGGACATGTCGTGTTAGGGGCGTCCTGAGGATGTCTCTCTGGACATGTCGTGTTAGGGGCGTCCTGAGGATGTCTCTGTGGACATGTCGTGTTAGGGGCGTCCTGAGGATGTCTCTGTGGACATGTCGTGTTAGGGGCGTCCTGAGGATGTCTCTGTGGACATGTCGTGTTGGGGGCGTCCTGAGGATGTCTCTGTGGACATGTCGTGTTAGGGGCGTCCTGAGGTTGTATCTGTGGACATGTCGTGTTAGGGGCGTCCTGAGGATGTCTCTGTGGACATGTCATGTTAGAGGCGTCCTGAGGTTGTCTCTGTGGACATGTCGTGTTAGGGGCGTCCTGAGGATGTCTCTGTGGACATGTCGTGTTAGGGGCGTCCTGAGGATGTCTCTGTGGACATGTCGTGTTAGGGGCGTCCTGAGGATGGCTCTGTGGACATGTCGTGTTAGGGGCGTCCTGAGGTTGTCTCTGTGGACATGTCGTGTTAGGGGCGTCCTGAGGATGTCTATGTGGACATGTCGTGTTGGGGCGTCCTGAGGTTGTCTCTGTGGACATGTCATGTTAGGGGCGTCCTGAGGTTGTCTCTGTGGACATGTCATGTTAGGGGCGTCCTGAGGATGTCTCTGTGGACATGTCATGTTAGGGGCGTCCTGAGGTTGTCTCTGTGGACATGTCGTGTTAGGGGCGTCCTGAGGTTGTCTCTGTGGACATGTCATGTTAGGGGCGTCCTGAGGATGTCTCTGTGGACATGTCGTGTTAGGGGCGTCCTGAGGTTGTCTCTGTGGACATGTCGTGTTAGGGGCGTCCTGAGGTTGTCTCTGTGGACATGTCGTGTTAGGGGCGTCCTGAGGATGTCTCTGTGGACATGTCGTGTTGGGGCGTCCTGAGGTTGTCTCTGTGGACATGTCGTGTTAGGGGCGTCCTGAGGTTGTCTCTGTGGACATGTCGTGTTAGGGGCGTCCTGAGGATGTCTCTGTGGACATGTCGTGTTAGGGGCGTCCTGAGGTTGTCTCTGTGGACATGTCGTGTTGGGGCGTCCTGAGGTTGTCTCTGTGGACATGTCGTGTTAGGGGCGTCCTGAGGTTGTCTCTGTGGACATGTCGTGTTGGGGGCGTCCTGAGGATGTCTCTGTGGACATGTCGTGTTAGGGGCGTCCTGAGGATGTCTCTGTGGACATGTCGTGTTAGGGGCGTCCTGAGGTTGTCTCTGTGGACATGTCGTGTTAGGGGCGTCCTGAGGTTGTCTCTGTGGACATGTCGTGTTAGGGGCGTCCTGAGGATGTCTCTGTGGACATGTCGTGTTAGGGGCGTCCTGAGGTTGTCTCTGTGGACATGTCGTGTTAGGGGCGTCCTGAGGATGTCTCTGTGGACATGTCGTGTTAGGGGCGTCCTGAGGATGTCTCTGTGGACATGTCGTGTTAGGGGCGTCCTGAGGATGTCTCTGTGGACATGTCGTGTTAGGGGCGTCCTGAGGTTGTCTCTGTGGACATGTCGTGTTAGGGGCGTCCTGAGGTTGTCTCTGTGGACATGTCGTGTTAGGGGCGTCCTGAGGATGTCTCTGTGGACATGTCGTGTTAGGGGCGTCCTGAGGATGTCTCTGTGGACATGTCGTGTTAGGAGCGTCCTGAGGATGTCTCTGTGGACATGTCGTGTTAGGGGCGTCCTGAGGATGTCTCTGTGGACATGTCGTGTTAGGGGCGTCCTGAGGTTGTCTCTGTGGACATGTCGTGTTAGGGGCGTCCTGAGGTTGTCTCTGTGGACATGTCGTGTTGGCGTCCTGAGGATGTCTCTGTGGACATGTCATGTTAGAGGGGGTCCTGAGGTTGTCTCTGTGGACATGTCGTGTTAGGGGCGTCCTGAGGTTGTCTCTGTGGACATGTCGTGTTAGGGGCGTCCTGAGGATGTCTCTGTGGACATGTCGTGTTAGGGGCGTCCTGAGGATGTCTCTGTGGACATGTCGTGTTAGGGGCGTCCTGAGGATGTCTCTGTGGACATGTCGTGTTAGGGGCGTCCTGAGGATGTCTCTGTGGACATGTCGTGTTAGGGGCGTCCTGAGGTTGTCTCTGTGGACATGTCGTGTTAGGGGCGTCCTGAGGTTGTCTCTGTGGACATGTCGTGTTAGGGGCGTCCTGAGGTTGTCTCTGTGGACATGTCGTGTTACGGGCGTCCTGAGGATGTCTCTGTGGACATGTCGTGTTAGGGGCGTCCTGAGGATGTGTCTCTGTGGACATGTCGTGTTAGGGGCGTCCTGAGGATGTCTCTGTGGACATGTCATGTTAGGGGCGTCCTGAGGATGTCTCTGTGGATATGTCGTGTTAGGGGCGTCCTGAGGATGTCTCTGTGGACATGTCATGTTAGGGGCGTCCTGAGGATGTCTCTGTGGACATGTCGTGTTAGGGGCGTCCTGAGGATGTCTCTGTGGACATGTCATGTTAGGGGCGTCCTGAGGATGTCTCTGTGGACATGTCATGTTAGGGGCGTCCTGAGGATGTCTCTGTGGACATGTCATGTTGGGGCGTCCTGAGGATGTCTCTGTGGACATGTCATGTTAGGGGCGTCCTGAGGATGTCTCTGTGGACATGTCATGTTAGGGGCGTCCTGAGGATGTCTCTGTGGACATGTCATGTTGGGGCGTCCTGAGGATGTCTCTGTGGACATGTCATGTTAGGGGCGTCCTGAGGATGTCTCTCTGGACATGTCGTGTTAGGGGCGTCCTGAGGATGTCTCTGTGGACATGTCGTGTTAGGGGCGTCCTGAGGATGTCTCTGTGGACATGTCGTGTTAGGGGCGTCCTGAGGATGTCTCTGTGGACATGTCGTGTTAGGGGCGTCCTGAGGTTGTATCTGTGGACATGTCGTGTTAGGGGCGTCCTGAGGTTGTCTCTGTGGACATGTCGTGTTAGGGGCGTCCTGAGGTTGTCTCTGTGGACATGTCGTGTTAGGGGCGTCCTGAGGATGTCTCTGTGGACATGTCGTGTTGGGGCGTCCTGAGGTTGTCTCTGTGGACATGTCGTGTTAGGGGCGTCCTGAGGTTGTCTCTGTGGACATGTCGTGTTGGGGGCGTCCTGAGGATGTCTCTGTGGACATGTCGTGTTAGGGGCGTCCTGAGGTTGTCTCTGTGGACATGTCGTGTTGGGGCGTCCTGAGGTTGTCTCTGTGGACATGTCGTGTTAGGGGCGTCCTGAGGTTGTCTCTGTGGACATGTCGTGTTGGGGGCGTCCTGAGGATGTCTCTGTGGACATGTCGTGTTAGGGGCGTCCTGAGGATGTCTCTGTGGACATGTCGTGTTAGGGGCGTCCTGAGGTTGTCTCTGTGGACATGTCGTGTTAGGGGCGTCCTGAGGTTGTCTCTGTGGACATGTCGTGTTAGGGGCGTCCTGAGGATGTCTCTGTGGACATGTCGTGTTAGGGGCGTCCTGAGGTTGTCTCTGTGGACATGTCGTGTTAGGGGCGTCCTGAGGATGTCTCTGTGGACATGTCGTGTTAGGGGCGTCCTGAGGATGTCTCTGTGGACATGTCGTGTTAGGGGCGTCCTGAGGATGTCTCTGTGGACATGTCGTGTTAGGGGCGTCCTGAGGTTGTCTCTGTGGACATGTCGTGTTAGGGGCGTCCTGAGGTTGTCTCTGTGGACATGTCGTGTTAGGGGCGTCCTGAGGATGTCTCTGTGGACATGTCGTGTTAGGGGCGTCCTGAGGATGTCTCTGTGGACATGTCGTGTTAGGAGCGTCCTGAGGATGTCTCTGTGGACATGTCGTGTTAGGGGCGTCCTGAGGATGTCTCTGTGGACATGTCGTGTTAGGGGCGTCCTGAGGTTGTCTCTGTGGACATGTCGTGTTAGGGGCGTCCTGAGGTTGTCTCTGTGGACATGTCGTGTTGGCGTCCTGAGGATGTCTCTGTGGACATGTCATGTTAGAGGGGGTCCTGAGGTTGTCTCTGTGGACATGTCGTGTTAGGGGCGTCCTGAGGTTGTCTCTGTGGACATGTCGTGTTAGGGGCGTCCTGAGGATGTCTCTGTGGACATGTCGTGTTAGGGGCGTCCTGAGGATGTCTCTGTGGACATGTCGTGTTAGGGGCGTCCTGAGGATGTCTCTGTGGACATGTCGTGTTAGGGGCGTCCTGAGGATGTCTCTGTGGACATGTCGTGTTAGGGGCGTCCTGAGGTTGTCTCTGTGGACATGTCGTGTTAGGGGCGTCCTGAGGTTGTCTCTGTGGACATGTCGTGTTAGGGGCGTCCTGAGGTTGTCTCTGTGGACATGTCGTGTTACGGGCGTCCTGAGGATGTCTCTGTGGACATGTCGTGTTAGGGGCGTCCTGAGGATGTGTCTCTGTGGACATGTCGTGTTAGGGGCGTCCTGAGGATGTCTCTGTGGACATGTCATGTTAGGGGCGTCCTGAGGATGTCTCTGTGGACATGTCGTGTTAGGGGCGTCCTGAGGATGTCTCTGTGGACATGTCATGTTAGGGGCGTCCTGAGGATGTCTCTGTGGACATGTCGTGTTAGGGGCGTCCTGAGGATGTCTCTGTGGACATGTCATGTTAGGGGCGTCCTGAGGATGTCTCTGTGGACATGTCATGTTAGGGGCGTCCTGAGGATGTCTCTGTGGACATGTCATGTTGGGGCGTCCTGAGGATGTCTCTGTGGACATGTCATGTTAGGGGCGTCCTGAGGATGTCTCTGTGGACATGTCATGTTAGGGGCGTCCTGAGGATGTCTCTGTGGACATGTCATGTTGGGGCGTCCTGAGGATGTCTCTGTGGACATGTCATGTTAGGGGCGTCCTGAGGATGTCTCTCTGGACATGTCGTGTTAGGGGCGTCCTGAGGATGTCTCTGTGGACATGTCGTGTTAGGGGCGTCCTGAGGATGTCTCTGTGGACATGTCGTGTTAGGGGCGTCCTGAGGATGTCTCTGTGGACATGTCGTGTTGGGGGCGTCCTGAGGATGTCTCTCTGGACATGTCGTGTTAGGGGCGTCCTGAGGTTGTATCTGTGGACATGTCGTGTTAGGGGCGTCCTGAGGATGTCTCTGTGGACATGTCGTGTTAGGGGCGTCCTGAGGTTGTATCTGTGGACATGTCGTGTTAGGGGCGTCCTGAGGATGTCTCTGTGGACATGTCGTGTTAGGGGCGTCCTGAGGTTGTCTCTGTGGACATGTCATGTTAGGGGCGTCCTGAGGTTGTCTCTCTGGACATGTCATGTTAGGGGCGTCCTGAGGATGTCTCTGTGGACATGTCATGTTAGGGGCGTCCTGAGGATGTCTCTGTGGACATGTCATGTTAGGGGCGTCCTGAGGTTGTCTCTGTGGACATGTCGTGTTAGGGGCGTCCTGAGATTGTCTCTGTGGACATGTCGTGTTAGGGGCGTCCTGAGATTGTCTCTGTGGACATGTCGTGTTAGGGGCGTCCTGAGGATGTCTCTGTGGACATGTCGTGTTAGGGGCGTCCTGAGGATGTCTCTCTGGACATGTCATGTTAGGGGCGTCCTGAGGATGTCTCTGTGGACATGTCATGTTAGGGGCGTCCTGAGGATGTCTCTGTGGACATGTCATGTTAGGGGCGTCCTGAGATTGTCTCTCTGGACATGTCATGTTAGGGGCGTCCTGAGGATGTCTCTGTGGACATGTCATGTTAGGGGCGTCCTGAAGATGTCTCTGTGGACATGTCATGTTAGGGGCGTCCTGAGGTTGTCTCTGTGGACATGTCGTGTTAGGGGCGTCCTGAGGATGTCTCTGTGGACATGTCGTGTTAGGGGCGTCCTGAGGATGTCTCTGTGGACATGTCGTGTTAGGGGCGTCCTGAGGTTGTCTCTGTGGACATGTCGTGTTAGGGGCGTCCTGAGGTTGTCTCTGTGGACATGTCGTGTTAGGGGCGTCCTGAGGATGTCTCTGTGGACATGTCGTGTTGGCGTCCTGAGGATGTCTCTGTGGACATGTCATGTTAGAGGGGGTCCTGAGGTTGTCTCTGTGGACATGTCGTGTTAGGGGCGTCCTGAGGATGTCTCTGTGGACATGTCGTGTTAGGGGCGTCCTGAGGATGTCTCTGTGGACATGTCGTGTTAGGGGCGTCCTGAGGATGTCTCTGTGGACATGTCGTGTTAGGGGCGTCCTGAGGTTGTCTCTGTGGACATGTCATGTTAGGGACGTCCTGAGGTTGTCTCTGTGGACATGTCGTGTTAGGGGCGTCCTGAGGATGTCTCTGTGGACATGTCGTGTTAGGGGCGTCCTGAGGATGTCTCTGTGGACATGTCGTGTTGGGGCGTCCTGAGGATGTCTCTGTGGACATGTCGTGTTAGGGGCGTTTTGAGGTTGTCTCTGTGGACATGTCGTGTTAGGGGCGTCCTGAGGATGTCTCTGTGGACATGTCGTGTTAGGGGCGTCCTGAGGTTGTCTCTGTGGACATGTCGTGTTAGGGGCGTCCTGAGGATGTCTATGTGGACATGTCGTGTTGGGGCGTACTGAGGATGTCTCTGTGGACATGTCATGTTAGGGGCGTCCTGAGGATGTCTCTGTGGACATGTCATGTTAGGGGCGTCCTGAGGATGTCTCTGTGGACATGTCATGTTAGGGGCGTCCTGAGGTTGTCTCTGTGGACATGTCGTGTTAGGGGCGTCCTGAGGATGTCTCTGTGGACATGTCGTGTTAGGGGCGTCCTGAGGATGTCTCTGTGGACATGTCATGTTAGGGGCGTCCTGAGGTTGTCTCTGTGGACATGTCGTGTTAGGGGCGTCCTGAGGATGTCTCTGTGGACATGTCGTGTTAGGGGCGTCCTGAGGATGTCTCTGTGGACATGTCGTGTTAGGGGCGTCCTGAGGATGTCTCTGTGGACATGTCGTGTTAGGGGCGTCCTGAGGTTGTCTCTGTGGACATGTCGTGTTAGGGGCGTCCTGAGGATGTCTATGTGGACATGTCGTGTTGGGGCGTCCTGAGGTTGTCTCTGTGGACATGTCATGTTAGGGGCGTCCTGAGGTTGTCTCTGTGGACATGTCATGTTAGGGGCGTCCTGAGGATGTCTCTGTGGACATGTCATGTTAGGGGCGTCCTGAGGTTGTCTCTGTGGACATGTCGTGTTAGGGGCGTCCTGAGGTTGTCTCTGTGGGACATGTCATGTTAGGGGCGTCCTGAGGATGTCTCTGTGGACATGTCGTGTTAGGGGCGTCCTGAGGTTGTCTCTGTGGACATGTCGTGTTAGGGGCGTCCTGAGGTTGTCTCTGTGGACATGTCGTGTTAGGGGGCGTCCTGAGGGATGTCTCTGTGGACATGTCGTGTTGGGGCCTCCTGAGGTTGTCTCTGTGGACATGTCGTGTTAGGGGCGTCCTGAGGATGTCTCTGTGGACATGTCGTGTTGGGGGCGTCCTGAGGATGTCTCTGTGGACATGTCGTGTTAGGGGCGTCCTGAGGTTGTCTCTGTGGACATGTCGTGTTGGGGCGTCCTGAGGTTGTCTCTGTGGACATGTCGTGTTAGGGGCGTCCTGAGGTTGTCCTCTGTGGACATGTCGTGTTAGGGGCGTCTGAGGATGTCTCTGTGGACATGTCGTGTTAGGGGCGTCCTGAGGATGTCTCTGTGGACATGTCGTGTTAGGGGCGTCCTGAGGGTTGTCTCTGTGGACATGTCGTGTTAGGGGCGTCCTGAGGTTGTCTCTGTGGACATGTCGTGTTAGGGGCGTCCCTGAGGATGTCTCTGTGGACATGTCGTGTTAGGGGCGTCCTGAGGATGTCTCTGTGGACATGGTCGTGTTAGGGCGTCCTGAGGATGTCTCTGTGGACATGTCGTGTTAGGGGCGTCCTGAGGATGTCTCTGTGGACATGTCGTGTTAGGGGCGTCCTGAGGTTGTCTCTGTGGACATGTCGTGTTAGGGGCGTCCTGAGGTTGTCTCTGTGGACATGTCGTGTTAGGGGCGTCCTGAGGTTGTCTCTGTGGACATGTCGTGTTAGGGGCGTCCTGAGGATGTCTCTGTGGACATGTCGTGTTAGGGGCGTCCTGAGGATGTCTCTGTGGACATGTCGTGTTAGGAGCGTTCTGAGGTTGTCTCTGTGGACATGTCGTGTTAGGGGCGGTCTGAGGATGTCTCTGTGGACATGTCCGTGTTAGGGCGTCCCTGAGGTTGTCTCTGTGGACATGTCGTGTTAGGGGCGTCCTGAGGTTGTCTCTGTGGACATGTCGTGTTAGGGGCGTCCTGAGGATGTCTCTGTGGACATGTCATGTTAGAGGGGCGTCCTGAGGTTGTCTCTGTGGACATGTCGTGTTAGGGGCGTCCTGAGGTTGTCTCTGTGGACATGTCGTGTTAGGGGCGTCCTGAGGATGTCTCTGTGGACATGTCGTGTTAGGGGCGTCCTGAGGATGTCTCTGTGGACATGTCGTGTTAGGGGCGTCCTGAGGATGTCTCTGTGACATGTCGTGTTAGGGGGCGTCCTGAGGTTGTCTCTGTGGACATGTCGTGTTAGGGGCGTCCTGAGGTTGTCTCTGTGGACATGTCGTCGTTGGGTTTTGTCTCTGTGGACATGTCGTGTTACGGGCGTCCTGAGGATGTCTCTGTGGACATGTCGTGTTAGGGGCGTCCTGAGGATGTCTCTGTGGACATGTCGTGTTAGGGGCGTCCTGAGGATGTCTCTGTGGACATGTCATGTTAGGGGCGTCCTGAGGATGTCTCTGTGGACATGTCGTGTTAGGGGCGTCCTGAGGATGTCTCTGTGGACATGTCATGTTAGGGGCGTCCTGAGGATGTCTCTGTGGACATGTCGTGTTAGGGGCGTCCTGAGGATGTCTCTGTGGACATGTCATGTTAGGGGCGTCCTGAGGATGTCTCTGTGGACATGTCATGTTAGGGGCGTCCTGAGGATGTCTCTGTGGACATGTCATGTTGGGGCGTCCTGAGGATGTCTCTGTGGACATGTCATGTTAGGGGCGTCCTGAGGATGTCTCTGTGGACATGTCATGTTAGGGGCGTCCTGAGGATGTCTCTGTGGACATGTCATGTTGGGGCGTCCTGAGGATGTCTCTGTGGACATGTCATGTTAGGGGCGTCCTGAGGATGTCTCTCTGGACATGTCGTGTTAGGGGCGTCCTGAGGATGTCTCTGTGGACATGTCGTGTTAGGGGCGTCCTGAGGATGTCTCTGTGGACATGTCGTGTTAGGGGCGTCCTGAGGATGTCTCTGTGGACATGTCGTGTTGGGGGCGTCCTGAGGATGTCTCTGTGGACATGTCGTGTTAGGGGCGTCCTGAGGTTGTATCTGTGGACATGTCGTGTTAGGGGCGTCCTGAGGATGTCTCTGTGGACATGTCGTGTTAGGGGCGTCCTGAGGTTGTATCTGTGGACATGTCGTGTTAGGGGCGTCCTGAGGATGTCTCTGTGGACATCTCGTGTTAGGGGCGTCCTGAGGTTGTCTCTGTGGACATGTCATGTTAGGGGCGTCCTGAGGTTGTCTCTCTGGACATGTCGTGTTAGGGGCGTCCTGAGGATGTATCTGTGGACATGTCGTGTTAGGGGCGTCCTGAGGATATCTCTCTGGACATGTCATGTTAGGGGCGTCCTGAGGATGTCTCTGTGGACATGTCATGTTAGGGGCGTCCTGAGGATGTCTCTGTGGACATGTCATGTTAGGGGCGTCCTGAGGTTGTCTCTGTGGACATGTCGTGTTAGGGGCGTCCTGAGATTGTCTCTGTGGACATGTCGTGTTAGGGGCGTCCTGAGATTGTCTCTGTGGACATGTCGTGTTAGGGGCGTCCTGAGGATGTCTCTGTGGACATGTCGTGTTAGGGGCGTCCTGAGGATGTCTCTCTGGACATGTCATGTTAGGGGCGTCCTGAGGATGTCTCTGTGGACATGTCATGTTAGGGGCGTCCTGAGGATGTCTCTGTGGACATGTCATGTTAGGGGCGTCCTGAGATTGTCTCTCTGGACATGTCATGTTAGGGGCGTCCTGAGGATGTCTCTGTGGACATGTCATGTTAGGGGCGTCCTGAAGATGTCTCTGTGGACATGTCATGTTAGGGGCGTCCTGAGGTTGTCTCTGTGGACATGTCGTGTTAGGGGCGTCCTGAGATTGTCTCTGTGGACATGTCGTGTTAGGGGCGTCCTGAGGTTGTCTCTGTGGACATGTCGTGTTAGGGGCGTCCTGAGGATGTCTCTGTGGACATGTCGTGTTAGGGGCGTCCTGAGGATGTCTCTCTGGACATGTCATGTTAGGGGCGTCCTGAGGATGTCTCTGTGGACATGTCATGTTAGGGGCGTCCTGAGGATGTCTCTGTGGACATGTCGTGTTAGGGGCGTCCTGAGGATGTCTCTGTGGACATGTCATGTTAGGGACGTCCTGAGGATGTCTCTGTGGACATGTCGTGTTCGGGGCGTCCTGAGGATGTCTCTGTGGACATGTCGTGTTGGGGCGTCCTGAGGTTGTCTCTGTGGACATGTCATGTTAGGGGCGTCCTGAGGATGTCTCTGTGGACATGTCGTGTTGGGGCGTCCTGAGGTTGTCTCTGTGGACATGTCATGTTAGGGGCGTCCTGAGGATGTCTCTGTGGACATGTCGTGTTAGGGGCGTCCTGAGGTTGTCTCTGTGGACATGTCATGTTAGGGGCGTCCTGAGGATGTCTCTGTGGACATGTCATGTTAGGGGCGTCCTGAGGATGTCTCTGTGGACATGTCATGTTAGGGGCGTCCTGAGGTTGTCTCTGTGGACATGTCGTGTTAGGGGCGTCCTGAGGATGTCTCTGTGGACATGTCATGTTAGGGGCGTCCTGAGGATGTCTATGTGGACATGTGTTAGGGGCGTCCTGAGGATGTCTCTGTGGACATGTCATGTTAGAGAGGGTCCTGAGGATGTCTCTGTGGACATGTCGTGTTGGGGCGTCCTGAGGATGTCTCTGTGGACATGTCGTGTTAGGGGCGTCCTGAGGATGTCTCTGTGGACATGTCGTGTTGGGGCGTCCTGAGGATGTCTCTGTGGACATGTCGTGTTAGGGGCGTCCTGAGGTTGTCTCTGTGGACATGTCGTGTTAGGGGCGTCCTGAGGATGTCTCTGTGGACATGTCGTGTTAGGGGCGTCCTGAGGTTGTCTCTGTGGACATGTCGTGTTAGGGGCGTCCTGAGGATGTCTATGTGGACATGTCGTGTTGGGGCGTCCTGAGGATGTCTCTGTGGACATGTCATGTTAGGGGCGTCCTGAGGATGTCTCTGTGGACATGTCGTGTTAGGGGCGTCCTGAGGATGTCTCTGTGGACATGTCATGTTAGGGGCGTCCTGAGGATGTCTCTGTGGACATGTCATGTTAGGGGCGTCCTGAGGTTGTCTCTGTGGACATGTCGTGTTAGGGGCGTCCTGAGGATGTCTCTGTGGACATGTCGTGTTAGGGGCGTCCTGAGGATGTCTCTGTGGACATGTCGTGTTAGGGGCGTCCTGAGGATGTCTCTGTGGACATGTCGTGTTAGGGGCGTCCTGAGGATGTCTCTGTGGACATGTCGTGTTGGGGGCGTCCTGAGGATGTCTCTGTGGACATGTCGTGTTAGGGGCGTCCTGAGGTTGTATCTGTGGACATGTCGTGTTAGGGGCGTCCTGAGGATGTCTCTGTGGACATGTCATGTTAGAGGCGTCCTGAGGTTGTCTCTGTGGACATGTCGTGTTAGGGGCGTCCTGAGGATGTCTCTGTGGACATGTCGTGTTAGGGGCGTCCTGAGGATGTCTCTGTGGACATGTCGTGTTAGGGGCGTCCTGAGGATGGCTCTGTGGACATGTCGTGTTAGGGGCGTCCTGAGGTTGTCTCTGTGGACATGTCGTGTTAGGGGCGTCCTGAGGATGTCTATGTGGACATGTCGTGTTGGGGCGTCCTGAGGTTGTCTCTGTGGACATGTCATGTTAGGGGCGTCCTGAGGTTGTCTCTGTGGACATGTCATGTTAGGGGCGTCCTGAGGATGTCTCTGTGGACATGTCATGTTAGGGGCGTCCTGAGGTTGTCTCTGTGGACATGTCGTGTTAGGGGCGTCCTGAGGTTGTCTCTGTGGACATGTCATGTTAGGGGCGTCCTGAGGATGTCTCTGTGGACATGTCGTGTTAGGGGCGTCCTGAGGTTGTCTCTGTGGACATGTCGTGTTAGGGGCGTCCTGAGGTTGTCTCTGTGGACATGTCGTGTTAGGGGCGTCCTGAGGATGTCTCTGTGGACATGTCGTGTTGGGGCGTCCTGAGGTTGTCTCTGTGGACATGTCGTGTTAGGGGCGTCCTGAGGTTGTCTCTGTGGACATGTCGTGTTGGGGGCGTCCTGAGGATGTCTCTGTGGACATGTCGTGTTAGGGGCGTCCTGAGGTTGTCTCTGTGGACATGTCGTGTTGGGGCGTCCTGAGGTTGTCTCTGTGGACATGTCGTGTTAGGGGCGTCCTGAGGTTGTCTCTGTGGACATGTCGTGTTGGGGGCGTCCTGAGGATGTCTCTGTGGACATGTCGTGTTAGGGGCGTCCTGAGGATGTCTCTGTGGACATGTCGTGTTAGGGGCGTCCTGAGGTTGTCTCTGTGGACATGTCGTGTTAGGGGCGTCCTGAGGTTGTCTCTGTGGACATGTCGTGTTAGGGGCGTCCTGAGGATGTCTCTGTGGACATGTCGTGTTAGGGGCGTCCTGAGGTTGTCTCTGTGGACATGTCGTGTTAGGGGCGTCCTGAGGATGTCTCTGTGGACATGTCGTGTTAGGGGCGTCCTGAGGATGTCTCTGTGGACATGTCGTGTTAGGGGCGTCCTGAGGATGTCTCTGTGGACATGTCGTGTTAGGGGCGTCCTGAGGTTGTCTCTGTGGACATGTCGTGTTAGGGGCGTCCTGAGGTTGTCTCTGTGGACATGTCGTGTTAGGGGCGTCCTGAGGATGTCTCTGTGGACATGTCGTGTTAGGGGCGTCCTGAGGATGTCTCTGTGGACATGTCGTGTTAGGAGCGTCCTGAGGATGTCTCTGTGGACATGTCGTGTTAGGGGCGTCCTGAGGATGTCTCTGTGGACATGTCGTGTTAGGGGCGTCCTGAGGTTGTCTCTGTGGACATGTCGTGTTAGGGGCGTCCTGAGGTTGTCTCTGTGGACATGTCGTGTTGGCGTCCTGAGGATGTCTCTGTGGACATGTCATGTTAGAGGGGGTCCTGAGGTTGTCTCTGTGGACATGTCGTGTTAGGGGCGTCCTGAGGTTGTCTCTGTGGACATGTCGTGTTAGGGGCGTCCTGAGGATGTCTCTGTGGACATGTCGTGTTAGGGGCGTCCTGAGGATGTCTCTGTGGACAT
The DNA here is from genome assembly GCA_964019135.1 of Arenicola marina. Classification (NCBI taxonomy): domain Eukaryota; kingdom Metazoa; phylum Annelida; class Polychaeta; family Arenicolidae; genus Arenicola; species Arenicola marina. The sequence continues at coordinate 75,978,486 of OZ025248.1, forward strand.
GTCGTGTTAGGGGCGTCCTGAGGATGTCTCTGTGGACATGTCGTGTTAGGGGCGTCCTGAGGATGTCTCTGTGGACATGTCGTGTTAGGGGCGTCCTGAGGTTGTCTCTGTGGACATGTCGTGTTAGGGGCGTCCTGAGGTTGTCTCTGTGGACATGTCGTGTTAGGGGCGTCCTGAGGTTGTCTCTGTGGACATGTCGTGTTACGGGCGTCCTGAGGATGTCTCTGTGGACATGTCGTGTTAGGGGCGTCCTGAGGATGTGTCTCTGTGGACATGTCGTGTTAGGGGCGTCCTGAGGATGTCTCTGTGGACATGTCATGTTAGGGGCGTCCTGAGGATGTCTCTGTGGACATGTCGTGTTAGGGGCGTCCTGAGGATGTCTCTGTGGACATGTCATGTTAGGGGCGTCCTGAGGATGTCTCTGTGGACATGTCATGTTAGGGGCGTCCTGAGGATGTCTCTGTGGACATGTCATGTTAGGGGCGTCCTGAGGATGTCTCTGTGGACATGTCATGTTAGGGGCGTCCTGAGGATGTCTCTGTGGACATGTCATGTTGGGGCGTCCTGAGGATGTCTCTGTGGACATGTCATGTTAGGGGCGTCCTGAGGATGTCTCTGTGGACATGTCATGTTAGGGGCGTCCTGAGGATGTCTCTGTGGACATGTCATGTTGGGGCGTCCTGAGGATGTCTCTGTGGACATGTCATGTTAGGGGCGTCCTGAGGATGTCTCTCTGGACATGTCGTGTTAGGGGCGTCCTGAGGATGTCTCTGTGGACATGTCGTGTTAGGGGCGTCCTGAGGATGTCTCTGTGGACATGTCGTGTTAGGGGCGTCCTGAGGATGTCTCTGTGGACATGTCGTGTTAGGGGCGTCCTGAGGTTGTATCTGTGGACATGTCGTGTTAGGGGCGTCCTGAGGTTGTCTCTGTGGACATGTCGTGTTAGGGGCGTCCTGAGGTTGTCTCTGTGGACATGTCGTGTTAGGGGCGTCCTGAGGATGTCTCTGTGGACATGTCGTGTTGGGGCGTCCTGAGGTTGTCTCTGTGGACATGTCGTGTTAGGGGCGTCCTGAGGTTGTCTCTGTGGACATGTCGTGTTGGGGGCGTCCTGAGGATGTCTCTGTGGACATGTCGTGTTAGGGGCGTCCTGAGGTTGTCTCTGTGGACATGTCGTGTTGGGGCGTCCTGAGGTTGACTCTGTGGACATGTCGTGTTAGGGGCGTCCTGAGGTTGTCTCTGTGGACATGTCGTGTTGGGGGCGTCCTGAGGATGTCTCTGTGGACATGTCGTGTTAGGGGCGTCCTGAGGATGTCTCTGTGGACATGTCGTGTTAGGGGCGTCCTGAGGTTGTCTCTGTGGACATGTCGTGTTAGGGGCGTCCTGAGGTTGTCTCTGTGGACATGTCGTGTTAGGGGCGTCCTGAGGATGTCTCTGTGGACATGTCGTGTTAGGGGCGTCCTGAGGTTGTCTCTGTGGACATGTCGTGTTAGGGGCGTCCTGAGGATGTCTCTGTGGACATGTCGTGTTAGGGGCGTCCTGAGGATGTCTCTGTGGACATGTCGTGTTAGGGGCGTCCTGAGGATGTCTCTGTGGACATGTCGTGTTAGGGGCGTCCTGAGGTTGTCTCTGTGGACATGTCGTGTTAGGGGCGTCCTGAGGTTGTCTCTGTGGACATGTCGTGTTAGGGGCGTCCTGAGGATGTCTCTGTGGACATGTCGTGTTAGGGGCGTCCTGAGGATGTCTCTGTGGACATGTCGTGTTAGGAGCGTCCTGAGGATGTCTCTGTGGACATGTCGTGTTAGGGGCGTCCTGAGGATGTCTCTGTGGACATGTCGTGTTAGGGGCGTCCTGAGGTTGTCTCTGTGGACATGTCGTGTTAGGGGCGTCCTGAGGTTGTCTCTGTGGACATGTCGTGTTGGCGTCCTGAGGATGTCTCTGTGGACATGTCATGTTAGAGGGGGTCCTGAGGTTGTCTCTGTGGACATGTCGTGTTAGGGGCGTCCTGAGGTTGTCTCTGTGGACATGTCGTGTTAGGGGCGTCCTGAGGATGTCTCTGTGGACATGTCGTGTTAGGGGCGTCCTGAGGATGTCTCTGTGGACATGTCGTGTTAGGGGCGTCCTGAGGATGTCTCTGTGGACATGTCGTGTTAGGGGCGTCCTGAGGATGTCTCTGTGGACATGTCGTGTTAGGGGCGTCCTGAGGTTGTCTCTGTGGACATGTCGTGTTAGGGGCGTCCTGAGGTTGTCTCTGTGGACATGTCGTGTTAGGGGCGTCCTGAGGTTGTCTCTGTGGACATGTCGTGTTACGGGCGTCCTGAGGATGTCTCTGTGGACATGTCGTGTTAGGGGCGTCCTGAGGATGTGTCTCTGTGGACATGTCGTGTTAGGGGCGTCCTGAGGATGTCTCTGTGGACATGTCATGTTAGGGGCGTCCTGAGGATGTCTCTGTGGACATGTCGTGTTAGGGGCGTCCTGAGGATGTCTCTGTGGACATGTCATGTTAGGGGCGTCCTGAGGATGTCTCTGTGGACATGTCGTGTTAGGGGCGTCCTGAGGATGTCTCTGTGGACATGTCATGTTAGGGGCGTCCTGAGGATGTCTCTGTGGACATGTCATGTTAGGGGCGTCCTGAGGATGTCTCTGTGGACATGTCATGTTGGGGCGTCCTGAGGATGTCTCTGTGGACATGTCATGTTAGGGGCGTCCTGAGGATGTCTCTGTGGACATGTCATGTTAGGGGCGTCCTGAGGATGTCTCTGTGGACATGTCATGTTGGGGCGTCCTGAGGATGTCTCTGTGGACATGTCATGTTAGGGGCGTCCTGAGGATGTCTCTCTGGACATGTCGTGTTAGGGGCGTCCTGAGGATGTCTCTGTGGACATGTCGTGTTAGGGGCGTCCTGAGGATGTCTCTGTGGACATGTCGTGTTAGGGGCGTCCTGAGGATGTCTCTGTGGACATGTCGTGTTGGGGGCGTCCTGAGGATGTCTCTGTGGACATGTCGTGTTAGGGGCGTCCTGAGGTTGTATCTGTGGACATGTCGTGTTAGGGGCGTCCTGAGGATGTCTCTGTGGACATGTCGTGTTAGGGGCGTCCTGAGGTTGTATCTGTGGACATGTCGTGTTAGGGGCGTCCTGAGGATGTCTCTGTGGACATGTCGTGTTAGGGGCGTCCTGAGGTTGTCTCTGTGGACATGTCATGTTAGGGGCGTCCTGAGGTTGTCTCTCTGGACATGTCGTGTTAGGGGCGTCCTGAGGATGTATCTGTGGACATGTCGTGTTAGGGGCGTCCTGAGGATATCTCTCTGGACATGTCATGTTAGGGGCGTCCTGAGGATGTCTCTGTGGACATGTCATGTTAGGGGCGTCCTGAGGATGTCTCTGTGGACATGTCATGTTAGGGGCGTCCTGAGGTTGTCTCTGTGGACATGTCGTGTTAGGGGCGTCCTGAGATTGTCTCTGTGGACATGTCGTGTTAGGGGCGTCCTGAGATTGTCTCTGTGGACATGTCGTGTTAGGGGCGTCCTGAGGATGTCTCTGTGGACATGTCGTGTTAGGGGCGTCCCGAGGATGTCTCTCTGGACATGTCATGTTAGGGGCGTCCTGAGGATGTCTCTGTGGACATGTCATGTTAGGGGCGTCCTGAGGATGTCTCTGTGGACATGTCATGTTAGGGGCGTCCTGAGATTGTCTCTCTGGACATGTCATGTTAGGGGCGTCCTGAGGATGTCTCTGTGGACATGTCATGTTAGGGGCGTCCTGAAGATGTCTCTGTGGACATGTCATGTTAGGGGCGTCCTGAGGTTGTCTCTGTGGACATGTCGTGTTAGGGGCGTCCTGAGGATGTCTCTGTGGACATGTCGTGTTAGGGGCGTCCTGAGGATGTCTCTGTGGACATGTCGTGTTAGGGGCGTCCTGAGGTTGTCTCTGTGGACATGTCGTGTTAGGGGCGTCCTGAGGTTGTCTCTGTGGACATGTCGTGTTAGGGGCGTCCTGAGGATGTCTCTGTGGACATGTCGTGTTGGCGTCCTGAGGATGTCTCTGTGGACATGTCATGTTAGAGGGGGTCCTGAGGTTGTCTCTGTGGACATGTCGTGTTAGGGGCGTCCTGAGGATGTCTCTGTGGACATGTCGTGTTAGGGGCGTCCTGAGGATGTCTCTGTGGACATGTCGTGTTAGGGGCGTCCTGAGGATGTCTCTGTGGACATGTCGTGTTAGGGGCGTCCTGAGGTTGTCTCTGTGGACATGTCATGTTAGGGACGTCCTGAGGTTGTCTCTGTGGACATGTCGTGTTAGGGGCGTCCTGAGGATGTCTCTGTGGACATGTCGTGTTAGGGGCGTCCTGAGGATGTCTCTGTGGACATGTCGTGTTGGGGCGTCCTGAGGATGTCTCTGTGGACATGTCGTGTTAGGGGCGTTTTGAGGTTGTCTCTGTGGACATGTCGTGTTAGGGGCGTCCTGAGGATGTCTCTGTGGACATGTCGTGTTAGGGGCGTCCTGAGGTTGTCTCTGTGGACATGTCGTGTTAGGGGCGTCCTGAGGATGTCTATGTGGACATGTCGTGTTGGGGCGTACTGAGGATGTCTCTGTGGACATGTCATGTTAGGGGCGTCCTGAGGATGTCTCTGTGGACATGTCATGTTAGGGGCGTCCTGAGGATGTCTCTGTGGACATGTCATGTTAGGGGCGTCCTGAGGTTGTCTCTGTGGACATGTCGTGTTAGGGGCGTCCTGAGGATGTCTCTGTGGACATGTCGTGTTAGGGGCGTCCTGAGGATGTCTCTGTGGACATGTCATGTTAGGGGCGTCCTGAGGTTGTCTCTGTGGACATGTCGTGTTAGGGGCGTCCTGAGGATGTCTCTGTGGACATGTCGTGTTAGGGGCGTCCTGAGGATGTCTCTGTGGACATGTCGTGTTAGGGGCGTCCTGAGGATGTCTCTGTGGACATGTCGTGTTAGGGGCGTCCTGAGGTTGTCTCTGTGGACATGTCGTGTTAGGGGCGTCCTGAGGATGTCTATGTGGACATGTCGTGTTGGGGCGTCCTGAGGTTGTCTCTGTGGACATGTCATGTTAGGGGCGTCCTGAGGTTGTCTCTGTGGACATGTCATGTTAGGGGCGTCCTGAGGATGTCTCTGTGGACATGTCATGTTAGGGGCGTCCTGAGGTTGTCTCTGTGGACATGTCGTGTTAGGGGCGTCCTGAGGTTGTCTCTGTGGACATGTCATGTTAGGGGCGTCCTGAGGATGTCTCTGTGGACATGTCGTGTTAGGGGCGTCCTGAGGTTGTCTCTGTGGACATGTCGTGTTAGGGGCGTCCTGAGGTTGTCTCTGTGGACATGTCGTGTTAGGGGCGTCCTGAGGATGTCTCTGTGGACATGTCGTGTTGGGGCGTCCTGAGGTTGTCTCTGTGGACATGTCGTGTTAGGGGCGTCCTGAGGATGTCTCTGTGGACATGTCGTGTTGGGGGCGTCCTGAGGATGTCTCTGTGGACATGTCGTGTTAGGGGCGTCCTGAGGTTGTCTCTGTGGACATGTCGTGTTGGGGCGTCCTGAGGTTGTCTCTGTGGACATGTCGTGTTAGGGGCGTCCTGAGGTTGTCTCTGTGGACATGTCGTGTTAGGGGCGTCCTGAGGATGTCTCTGTGGACATGTCGTGTTAGGGGCGTCCTGAGGATGTCTCTGTGGACATGTCGTGTTAGGGGCGTCCTGAGGTTGTCTCTGTGGACATGTCGTGTTAGGGGCGTCCTGAGGTTGTCTCTGTGGACATGTCGTGTTAGGGGCGTCCTGAGGATGTCTCTGTGGACATGTCGTGTTAGGGGCGTCCTGAGGTTGTCTCTGTGGACATGTCGTGTTAGGGGCGTCCTGAGGATGTCTCTGTGGACATGTCGTGTTAGGGGCGTCCTGAGGATGTCTCTGTGGACATGTCGTGTTAGGGGCGTCCTGAGGATGTCTCTGTGGACATGTCGTGTTAGGGGCGTCCTGAGGTTGTCTCTGTGGACATGTCGTGTTAGGGGCGTCCTGAGGTTGTCTCTGTGGACATGTCGTGTTAGGGGCGTCCTGAGGATGTCTCCGTGGACATGTCGTGTTAGGGGCGTCCTGAGGATGTCTCTGTGGACATGTCGTGTTAGGAGCGTCCTGAGGATGTCTCTGTGGACATGTCGTGTTAGGGGCGTCCTGAGGATGTCTCTGTGGACATGTCGTGTTAGGGGCGTCCTGAGGTTGTCTCTGTGGACATGTCGTGTTAGGGGCGTCCTGAGGTTGTCTCTGTGGACATGTCGTGTTGGCGTCCTGAGGATGTCTCTGTGGACATGTCATGTTAGAGGGGGTCCTGAGGTTGTCTCTGTGGACATGTCGTGTTAGGGGCGTCCTGAGGTTGTCTCTGTGGACATGTCGTGTTAGGGGCGTCCTGAGGATGTCTCTGTGGACATGTCGTGTTAGGGGCGTCCTGAGGATGTCTCTGTGGACATGTCGTGTTAGGGGCGTCCTGAGGATGTCTCTGTGGACATGTCGTGTTAGGGGCGTCCTGAGGATGTCTCTGTGGACATGTCGTGTTAGGGGCGTCCTGAGGTTGTCTCTGTGGACATGTCGTGTTAGGGGCGTCCTGAGGTTGTCTCTGTGGACATGTCGTGTTAGGGGCGTCCTGAGGTTGTCTCTGTGGACATGTCGTGTTACGGGCGTCCTGAGGATGTCTCTGTGGACATGTCGTGTTAGGGGCGTCCTGAGGATGTCTCTGTGGACATGTCGTGTTAGGGGCGTCCTGAGGATGTCTCTGTGGACATGTCATGTTAGGGGCGTCCTGAGGATGTCTCTGTGGACATGTCGTGTTAGGGGCGTCCTGAGGATGTCTCTGTGGACATGTCATGTTAGGGGCGTCCTGAGGATGTCTCTGTGGACATGTCGTGTTAGGGGCGTCCTGAGGATGTCTCTGTGGACATGTCATGTTAGGGGCGTCCTGAGGATGTCTCTGTGGACATGTCATGTTAGGGGCGTCCTGAGGATGTCTCTGTGGACATGTCATGTTGGGGCGTCCTGAGGATGTCTCTGTGGACATGTCATGTTAGGGGCGTCCTGAGGATGTCTCTGTGGACATGTCATGTTAGGGGCGTCCTGAGGATGTCTCTGTGGACATGTCATGTTGGGGCGTCCTGAGGATGTCTCTGTGGACATGTCATGTTAGGGGCGTCCTGAGGATGTCTCTCTGGACATGTCGTGTTAGGGGCGTCCTGAGGATGTCTCTGTGGACATGTCGTGTTAGGGGCGTCCTGAGGATGTCTCTGTGGACATGTCGTGTTAGGGGCGTCCTGAGGATGTCTCTGTGGACATGTCGTGTTGGGGGCGTCCTGAGGATGTCTCTGTGGACATGTCGTGTTAGGGGCGTCCTGAGGTTGTATCTGTGGACATGTCGTGTTAGGGGCGTCCTGAGGATGTCTCTGTGGACATGTCGTGTTAGGGGCGTCCTGAGGTTGTATCTGTGGACATGTCGTGTTAGGGGCGTCCTGAGGATGTCTCTGTGGACATCTCGTGTTAGGGGCGTCCTGAGGTTGTCTCTGTGGACATGTCATGTTAGGGGCGTCCTGAGGTTGTCTCTCTGGACATGTCGTGTTAGGGGCGTCCTGAGGATGTATCTGTGGACATGTCGTGTTAGGGGCGTCCTGAGGATATCTCTCTGGACATGTCATGTTAGGGGCGTCCTGAGGATGTCTCTGTGGACATGTCATGTTAGGGGCGTCCTGAGGATGTCTCTGTGGACATGTCATGTTAGGGGCGTCCTGAGGTTGTCTCTGTGGACATGTCGTGTTAGGGGCGTCCTGAGATTGTCTCTGTGGACATGTCGTGTTAGGGGCGTCCTGAGATTGTCTCTGTGGACATGTCGTGTTAGGGGCGTCCTGAGGATGTCTCTGTGGACATGTCGTGTTAGGGGCGTCCTGAGGATGTCTCTCTGGACATGTCATGTTAGGGGCGTCCTGAGGATGTCTCTGTGGACATGTCATGTTAGGGGCGTCCTGAGGATGTCTCTGTGGACATGTCATGTTAGGGGCGTCCTGAGATTGTCTCTCTGGACATGTCATGTTAGGGGCGTCCTGAGGATGTCTCTGTGGACATGTCATGTTAGGGGCGTCCTGAAGATGTCTCTGTGGACATGTCATGTTAGGGGCGTCCTGAGGTTGTCTCTGTGGACATGTCGTGTTAGGGGCGTCCTGAGATTGTCTCTGTGGACATGTCGTGTTAGGGGCGTCCTGAGGTTGTCTCTGTGGACATGTCGTGTTAGGGGCGTCCTGAGGATGTCTCTGTGGACATGTCGTGTTAGGGGCGTCCTGAGGATGTCTCTCTGGACATGTCATGTTAGGGGCGTCCTGAGGATGTCTCTGTGGACATGTCATGTTAGGGGCGTCCTGAGGATGTCTCTGTGGACATGTCGTGTTAGGGGCGTCCTGAGGATGTCTCTGTGGACATTTCATGTTAGGGACGTCCTGAGGATGTCTCTGTGGACATGTCGTGTTCGGGGCGTCCTGAGGATGTCTCTGTGGACATGTCGTGTTGGGGCGTCCTGAGGTTGTCTCTGTGGACATGTCATGTTAGGGGCGTCCTGAGGATGTCTCTGTGGACATGTCGTGTTGGGGCGTCCTGAGGTTGTCTCTGTGGACATGTCATGTTAGGGGCGTCCTGAGGATGTCTCTGTGGACATGTCGTGTTAGGGGCGTCCTGAGGTTGTCTCTGTGGACATGTCATGTTAGGGGCGTCCTGAGGATGTCTCTGTGGACATGTCATGTTAGGGGCGTCCTGAGGATGTCTCTGTGGACATGTCATGTTAGGGGCGTCCTGAGGTTGTCTCTGTGGACATGTCGTGTTAGGGGCGTCCTGAGGATGTCTCTGTGGACATGTCATGTTAGGGGCGTCCTGAGGATGTCTATGTGGACATGTGTTAGGGGCGTCCTGAGGATGTCTCTGTGGACATGTCATGTTAGAGAGGGTCCTGAGGATGTCTCTGTGGACATGTCGTGTTGGGGCGTCCTGAGGTTGTCTCTGTGGACATGTCATGTTAGGGGCGTCCTGAGGATGTCTCTGTGGACATGTCGTGTTAGGGGCGTCCTGAGGTTGTCTCTGTGGACATGTCATGTTAGGGGCGTCCTGAGGATGTCTCTGTGGACATGTCATGTTAGGGGCGTCCTGAGGATGTCTCTGTGGACATGTCATGTTAGGGGCGTCCTGAGGATGTCTCTGTGGACATGTCATGTTAGGGGCGTCCTGAGGATGTCTCTGTGGACATGTCATGTTAGGGGCGTCCTGAGGATGTCTCTGTGGACATGTCATGTTGGGGGCGTCCTGAGGATGTCTCTGTGAACATGTCATGTTAGGGGCGTCCTGAGATTGTCTCTGTGGACATGTCATGTTAGGGGCGTCCTGAGGATGTCTCTGTGGACATGTCGTGTTAGGAGCGTCCTGAGGATGTCTCTGTGGACATGTCGTGTTAGGGGCGTCCTGAGGTTGTCTCTGTGGACATGTCGTGTTAGGAGCGTCCTGAGGATGTCTCTGTGGACATGTCGTGTTAGGGGCGTCCTGAGGATGTCTCTGTGGACATGTCGTGTTAGGGGCGTCCTGAGGTTGTCTATGTGGACATGTCGTGTTAGGGGCGTCCTGAGGATGTCTCTGTGGACATGTCGTGTTAGGGGCGTCCTGAGGTTGTCTCTGTGGACATGTCGTGTTAGGAGCGTCCTGAGGATGTCTCTGTGGACATGTCGTGTTAGGGGCGTCCTGAGGATGTCGCTGTGGACATGTCATGTTAGGGGCGTCCTGAGGATGTCTCTGTGGACATGTCGTGTTAGGGGCGTCCTGAGGATGTCTCTGTGGACATGTCATGTTAGGGGCGTCCTGAGGATGTCTCTGTGGACATGTCATGTTAGGGGCGTCCTGAGGATGTCTCTGTGGACATGTCATGTTAGGGGCGTCCTGAGGATGTCTCTGTGGACATGTCGTGTTAGGGGCGTCCTGAGGATGTCTCTGTGGACATGTCATGTTAGGGGCGTCCTGAGGATGTCTCTGTGGACATGTCATGTTAGGGGCGTCCTGAGGATGTCTCTGTGGACATGTCATGTTAGGGGCGTCCTGAGGATGTCTCCCTGGACATGTCGTGTTAATTCGTGTATTGCCGTTAATTGGTGGTACAGTGATTCAGTTCGTGTATTGCCGTTAATTGGTGGTACAGTGATTCAGTTCGTGTATTGCCGTTAATTGGTGGTACAGTGATTCAGTTCGTGTATTGCCGTTAATTGGTGGTACAGTGATTCAGTTCGTGTATTGCCGTTAATTGGTGGTACAGTGATTCAGTTCGTGTATTGCCGTTAATTGGTGGTACAGTGATTCAGTTCGTGTATTGCCGTTAATTGGTGGTACAGTGATTCAGTTCGTGTATTGCCGTTAATTGATGACCTGGTGATGCCTTGATTTTGACTTGTGATTTAGTGCAGCCCGTTCCGTGTCAGCCACTGTTTCCCGTGAGTGACGCCTAATCCTGTCGTTTCCCCCCCCCCCTTGCCCCGCCAGCTGTGCTTCCCCAAGGGTGTCCGCTTCCGGACTGGGCGCGAGAAGCGCGAGACCTCCTTCCACACTTTCATAGTGACGCGCGAGGACGCGACACGTTGCCATGGCGCCGTGCTCACGTTCTACGAGGAGTGCGACAACCGGCAGATCGCCAACGCCATGCAGACCCTGCAGGACATGCACATGGCCGAGCTGAGCAACGCCCAGTCGCGCACGCTCTACTCCCACCTGCAGGGCTCGGTGTACAAGCGCAGCCCCAAGCTGCATCGACGCCCCGACCCCAAGACCATGGACCGCGTGTACAACATGCGCGAGGACAAACTGTTCGTCACCAAGACAGTGGCCGTGCTGTCGCAGCTGCCGCTGGTGTGCACCTTCCAGACGATACTGCGCACGTTGCAAGAGTCCGTGACACGCAGCGGCGAGAACGACCTGCCGCTCGAGGCCTTCGTCTACAATCTCATCCACATGGTGGCGCTGCCGTCCCCAGGGCGCAGCTTGGCCTTAACTGTCAGCCACAAGTCCGTCGTGTGCCAAAGACCTGGTGAGATGAAGCAATGCCCGACACTTCTCTTGGTTAAAGCTGCTTATACAGCAATGTGGTCCGCAGTTACACAAGGAATCCTTCATTTCCCGAACGAAATGAAGCTGTCATTGACGTGTCCAATTTAAGATTGAACATTCCGTATACATTTGTATTTATGCGATGAAATACTACAGACCTTATTTCCATTTACTGAACTTACAATTATTATCTTTATGGGATGAGCAGCACTGATTTAAATAATGCCTTTTTATGCACGCCAGTTAGTAAATCGTCCTTGTCTAGGTTGTTTTTCAAGAGTAATTTCAAGTCGACATTGTTTTTATAACTAACTGTATGTGTTGCAGGCGTCCATGAACTTCCTCTGCTGGACTACGCGCTCCAGGAGCTATTCACGTTACTGAAAATAGACGACATATTGAACGTCTTCAGCAGCATCTTACTGGAGCACCAAGTGCTTCTCCACTCCACAGGTGTGTGTGTGGGGGGGGGGTGTATATCTTACTAGAGCACCAAGTGCTTCTCCACTCCACAGGTGTGTGTGTGTGGGGGGGGGTGTATATGTTACTAGAGCACCAAGTGCTTCTCCACTCCACAGGTGTGTGTGTGTGTGGGGGGGGGTGGGGGATGTATATGTTACTAGAGCACCAAGTGCTTCTCCACTCAACAGGTGTGTGTGTGTGTGTGGGGGGGTGTATATGTTACTAGAGCACCAAGTGCTTCTCCACTCCACAGGTGTGTGTGTGGGGGGGGGGGGGGTGGGGGATGTATATGTTACTAGAGCACCAAGTGCTTCTCCACTCCACAGGTGTGTGTGTGTGGCGGGGGGGGGGTGTATATGTTACTAGAGCACCAAGTGCTTCTCCACTCCACAGGTGTGTGTGTGTGGGGGGGGGGGTGGGTCTATATGTTACTAGAGCACCAAGTGCTTCTCCACTCCACAGGTGTGTGTGTGTGGGGGGGGGGGGGGTGTATATGTTACTAGAGCACCAAGTGCTTCTCCACTCCACAGGTGTGTGTGTGTGGGGGGGGGGGGTGGGGGATGTATATGTTACTAGAGCACCAAGTGCTTCTCCACTCCACAGGTGTGTGTGTGTGGGGGGGGGGGTGTATATGTTACTAGAGCACCAAGTGCTTCTCCACTCCACAGGTGTGTGTGTGTGTGGGGGGGGGGTGGGGGATGTATATGTTACTAGAGCACCAAGTGCTTCTCCACTCCACAGGTGTGTGTGTGTGTGGGGGGGGGTGTATATCTTACTAGAGCACCAAGTGCTTCTCCACTCCACAGGTGTGTGTGTGTGGGGGGGGGGTGTATATGTTACTAGAGCACCAAGTGCTTCTCCACTCCACAGGTGTGTGTGTGTGGGGGGGGGGGGTGGGGGATGTATATGTTTCTAGAGCACCAAGTGCTTCTCCACTCCACAGGTGTGTGTGTGTGGGGGGGGGGTGTATATCTTACTAGAGCACCAAGTGCTTCTCCACTCCACAGGTGTGTGTGTGTGGGGGGGGGATGTATATGTTGCTAGAGCACCAAGTGCTTCTCCACTCCACAGGTGTGTGTGTGGGGGGGGGGGGGGGTGGGGGATGTATATGTTACTAGAGCACCAAGTGCTTCTCCACTCCACAGGTGTGTGTGTGTGGGGGGGGGGTGTATATCTTACTAGAGCACCAAGTGCTTCTCCACTCCACAGGTGTGTGTGTGTGGGGGGGGGGATGTATATGTTGCTAGAGCACCAAGTGTTTCTCCACTCCACAGGTGTGTGTGGGGGGGGGTGTATATGTTACTAGAGCACCAAGTGCTTCTCCACTCCACAGGTGTGTGTGTGGGGGGGGGGTGGGGGATGTATATGTTACTAGAGCACCAAGTGCTTCTCCACTCCACAGGTGTGTGTGTGGGGGGGGGTGGGGGATGTATATGTTACTAGAGCACCAAGTGTTTCTCCACTCCACAGGTGTGTGTGTGTGGGGGGGGTGGGGGATGTATATGTTACTAGAGCACCAAGTGTTTCTCCACTCCACAGGTGTGTGTGTGTGGGGGGGGGGGGGTGGGGGATGTATATGTTACTAGAGCACCAAGTGTTTCTCCACTCCACAGGTGTGTGTGGGGGGGGAGGGTGTATATGTTAATAGAGCACCAAGTGTTTCTCCACTCAACAGGTGTGTGTGTTTGGGGAGGGGGGTGTATATGTTACTAGAGCACTAAGTGTTTCTCCACAAAACAGGTGTGTGTGTGTTAGGGGGGGGGGATGTATATGTTACTAGTGCACCAAGTGTTTCTCCACTCAACAGGTGTGTGTGGGGGGTGGGGGGAGATGTATATTTTATATGATGGTCCTTGTTGTGCGATGTCGGCCACTGGCCCTTGTATGATACACAATGGCAGTCCATGTGCGGTGTTCATCGTCTTAGAATCTAATGAGGTGAAAGCACCCAGATCTTGCCAACACTTCTACATTTAGTTTGCTTGTTTAAAAAAGTTCCTTTACAAACCTTCCGTGGGTCTGGCATGGCTGTCTAAACTGTTCAACTTGACATTTCGTGACTGTCCAGTGAGGTGTATCTGGCCCAGAGCTTGGCAGATACATAAGGAGCCAGGTGCTTAGCAGGGTAATCTGACCAGTTCGCTGGTCTCTGCCACATCTGTTCCCCGCTTATTAACGACTGATATTAACTTGATGAGCAACCGCAATAATCGGTATACAATAACTGCTTGTGGGCTACCATGTGCATGCAATTTGAGAATATGAGAACAATATTTGTTATTACAGCGTTAACATCGGCTTAAAACAGCTTAAAATAACAAATGTATAAGCTAACGTTAAGAAATTTTAGCCTTGTTCTTAAAGTACTGCTATGACGTCATCCTATTATCTAAACCGTACATTAATTTTCA
>OZ025248.1:75992655-76109395 GCA_964019135.1 Arenicola marina
GTACATTAATTTTCAAGAATGTACTGTTTTAGCGAGCTGATAAATTGCGATTGACTGAAGGAGACCAAACTATTTTTCTGTTGAACAATCGTCCTTCTGTTCCGCAATCGACAATCGCAGTCAATGCGAATCATGAGCAATAAGTGAGCTTGTCTGAAACAGGTCACAATCACAGCGGATGATGAACTGGAAGGTTGACGCTCGACGGAAAGCCCCAGCAAAAACAGATACACATTTCTCATCAAAGCAAGCATAGATCACAAAATCCATTTTTAGAAACTGAATTTGAGATCATATGTAATTCACATGCAAAATACATACCGACATTTCCTTATATCCTACAATCACACTTGAAATCATTTTTCTTTCTTGTGAATCCCACGAAACTTACTGCGTGTTACTTGTTTCAAACACCATCGCAACATCGCTGCATATCATATCCTTTAAGTATCCAATAATTTGAACGATTGTATCATATTCAACATTCAAGTGACCATTAACGTGGCCCACGCGCCTTGATGCGAAACACAACTTCATTCTAGCGATCTGTAGATGAACTAAACTGACCTGTGGCTGCAGTGTCCGACGTTCTTCCATGTCAGGGCGAACCATTGTTTCAGCTTAGCTCACGTATGTGTCAAGTTTGCCATTGCTACAACAATACATTTCGTGGGTTTTAAGATTTCATTTTATTGGTTTCGGAAGCGAGAGATGCAATGTACATCTTAAAATAACTTTAAGTTAGAGAATACCCGTGTAACAGTTCATTCTTGAAAAGATATGTACTCGGCTTGCGCCTCGTACATTACTTTTCCAGAATGTACTGTTACACGGGCATTCTCCTTACCTTAATACCCGTCTTGGCCCTATTGTTTAATGTGTAATGTAACAGATTGATGTTCTCAATGCGATGTTCGTTATTTGTTAAATCCCTGGGCGTGTTGTCTCATTCTTGTTTTAACATGTGACTGTTGCCCTGTGACTTACCGAGTGACTGTTGCTCAGTGACTGTTACCGAGTGACTGTTGCTCAGTGACTGTTACCCAGTGACTGTTGCGCTCTGCCTGTTACCAAGTGACAGTTGCTCAGTGACTGTTACTCAGTGACTGTTACCCAGTGACTGTTGCTCAGTGACTGTTGTCCAGAGACTGTTGTCCAGTGACTGTTGTCCAGAGACTGTTACCCAGAGACTGTTGTCCAGAGACTGTTGTCCAGAGACTGTTGTCCAGTGACTGTTGTCCAGAGACTGTTACTCAGTGACTGTTGTCCAGAGACTGTTACTCAGTGACTGTTGTCCAGAGACTGTTGTCTAGTGACTGTTGTCCAGAGACTGTTGTCCAGAGACTGTTACCCAGTGACTGTTGTCCAGAGACTGTTACTCAGTGACTGTTGTCCAGAGACTGTTGTCCAGAGACTGTTGTCTAGTGACTGTTGTCCAGAGACTGTTACCCAGTGACTGTTGTCCAGAGACTGTTGTCCAGTGACTGTTGTCCAGAGACTGTTGTCCAGAGACTGTTACCCAGTGACTGTTGTCCAGAGACTGTTGCCCAGTGTGACTGTTGCTCTGTGCATGTCAAAGTGCGGCAGTGCTGTAGAGGTGGGTTTTTGTTTGGTTGCAGACTTTCAGAGACTGATGCTGGTGGCCGAGGGGCTGACGGCCCTCATGTTCCCCTTCCAGTGGCAACACGTGTACGTCCCCATCCTGCCGGCCTCGCTGTCCCACTTCCTCGACGCCCCGGTCCCCTTCATCATGGGTCTTCACCACACCACCGACGCCGAGGGCCTCCAGAAGCTCTGCGATAAGGTGACCCCCGTTCTCCTGGCTGGTTTTCTCTCACTGTATAGGTTAACACAAGACCTACCATGGCTGGGCTGGAGGGGGTGAGGGGGAGGGGGGGGGAGGGGAGGGGCGGGGCAGGGCCGTGCTCCGGAGCCGTGGTCCAGTGCATGCCAACAGGGTCCAGGTTCAAATCCCACTTGGGCTGTTTCATCCCGTCATATCGACCTGTCTCTAAGTTATTTTGGCATATCGTAACCTTACTGTGCGAAATACCATCAAGTTTCCTGTTATGAATGTCACCTTGCCATAATATTACCCCAGCCCACTTGCGGACAAAGGTACCAATCAATCTATATCAGTTTGATTCGAATTTATACCTTAACTATTCGTTGCTATGACCCAGCCTTAATACAATGGGACTTGTACAGTGAACAAGCTTTCAATGAAGCCAAGCCACATGTAGCGCTGATTTCAGCGGCTTAATGAACTGTTGTGGTCGCCACAGGTCAACATTTGCATCGTGGCCATTGATGAGGGGACGGTCATCCTGCCCGAGGACTTGCCGGCCTTCCCCTACCGCGGCGAGCTCAAGTCGGACATCGAGCAGGAGCTCCGGCGCGTCGCCAGGGTAACCATCTCCTCCAACGGTAACCAACGCGACAGCGGCTACGTCCGGGAGAGCTTCGTCGGTCCGGACGACTCCGGGATGAGCAGCGCTGAGGGTTCGACGTCCGGATCCATGTGGAGCATCCCGAACCGCCTGGAGCTGCTGCAGCAGAACGAGGCGGTGGCCAAGATGACGGCGCTGGCCAAGAAGTCAGGCGTCATCTCGTCGCTGGACGACATCAGCGCCAGCCTGGACGCTGACCTGCACAAGGCCAAGGGCTACACGCCGCCCGTGCTCGACCCCCACACCCGCCATCTCATCGTCAACAGCGCGCTGCGGGAAATCTTCCTGCACTACTTCCTGCAGGTCTTCTGCGCCTACGAGTCGTTCGTCATCCAGCCCGTGATGGACGACATGGAGCAGTGGCTCACCAACCGCGAGTCGGTGCAGAACTTCGACAAGGCTGCCTTCCTCAGCGATCACCCGGAGGCCCACCTACCCTTCCTGTCAGCCTTCCTCGAGACCCAGATGTTCACGTCCTTCATCGACAACAAGATCATCGCCCAGTGGGAGGAGCCCGACCCCAACCTCCGCATCTTTGAGGCCCGGATGAAGGGCTACCGCAACGACCTCGGCGACCAGCGCATTCGGCGCTTCTACCGCAGTGGCGCCGCCAAGGAGGCAGGTTAGTATTAGTGGCGCCGCCAAGGAGGCAGGTTAGAATAAGTGGCGCCGCTCAGGAGGCAGGTTAGTATTAGTGGCGCCGCCAAGGAGGCAGGTTAGAATAAGTGGCGCCGCTCAGGAGGCAGGTTAGTATTAGTGGCGCCGCCAAGGAGGCAGGTTAGAATAAGTGGCGCCGCTCAGGAGGCAGGTTAGTATTAGTGGCGCCGCCAAGGAGGCATGTTAGTATTAGTGGCGCCGCCAAGGAGGCATGTTAGTATTAGTGGCGCCGCCAAGGAGGCAGGTTGGTATTAGTGGCGCCGCCAAGGAGGCAGGTTAGAATAAGTGGCGCCGCTCAGGAGGCAGGTTAGTATTAGTGGCGCCGCCAAGGAGGCATGTTAGTATTAGTGGCGCCGCCAAGGAGGCAGGTTGGTATTAGTGGCGCCGCCAAGGAGGCATGTTAGTATTAGTGGCGCCGCCAAGGAGGCAGGTTGGTATTAGTGGCGCCGCCAAGGAGGCATGTTAGTATTAGTGGCGCCGCCAAGGAGGCAGGTTGGTATTAGTGGCGCCGCCAAGGAGGCATGTTAGTATTAGTGGCGCCGCCAAGGAGGCAGGTTGGTATTAGTGGCGCCGCCAAGGAGGCAGGTTAGAATAAGTGGCGCCGCTCAGGAGGCAGGTTGGTATTAGTGGCGCCGCCAAGGAGGCAGGTTGGTATTAGTGGCGCCGCCAAGGAGGCATGTTAGTATTAGTGGCGCCGCTCAGGAGGCAGGTTGGTATTAGTGGCGCCGCCAAGGAGGCAGGTTGGTATTAGTGGCGCCGCCAAGGAGGCAGGTTGGTATTAGTGGCGCCGCCAAGGAGGCAGGTTGGTATTAGTGGCGCCGCCAAGGAGGCAGGTTGGTATTAGTGGCGCCGCCAAGGAGGCAGGTTGGTATTAGTGGCGCCGCCAAGGAGGCAGGTTGGTATTAGTGGCGCCGCCAAGGAGGCAGGTTGGTATTAGTGGCGCCGCCAAGGAGGCAGGTTGGTATTAGTGGCGCCGCCAAGGAGGCAGGTTGGTATTAGTGGCGCCGCCAAGGAGGCAGGTTGGTACTGTTGGCGTTGCCAAAGTTAATTCCAGTTTCGTGGCTTTAGAGGAACGTTAACATTACTGACGATGGTACAACTCGGAGGGTACAGTTTGTGATGTCCCACTTAATGAAACTTCCCAATGTTGACCAGGCTATAATTATATAACCCCCCCCCCCCCACCCCTCACCACCAGTCCTCATTCCTTGCCCGGTGACCCCTGCCGTGAACACGTGTGGTCCTGCCTCCCCCAGAGACGGTGATCGAGCGGCGTGCCCTGCAGGTGGACGTGAAGGCCCCCCCGCCGCAGCCTCTGGAGGGGGTCCCCAGCAGTGTGAACACCAAGCGGAGTCGTGCCGGCGTCTTCCCCACCCTCAACCACAAGGTCCTCAGCAAAGCGCCGGCCATTGTGGCCAGCAACGGGTACGGCAGTTGTTAAGAAATGTAATTTATGTTAGTGATGTCATGCTATCTTCGCTATAGAAACTATACTCCTGCAACAAAGAAACGCACCGCTTATAGAACTTATATTTTAATAATAAAACATCATAACTTAAGTTAAGACTAAACCTAAACAAAGAATAGTTTAGAAATGACAGAAATAAGCGTATTAGAATTTATCCCCACAACATTTGTACAGTTGTTTTGGGAAAGTTGTTGCGATCATATATGACTTGAATAACACTTTATGACGAGAACAGTTGTACGTTTAATTTTGCCATCACTAAAGTATTAAGAATAAACAAATCCGATGCGAGATATTTGGTTCAATGCGGGGTGGTGTTGATGGCGTTCTTGCCTCCGCTTGGTCCGGTTGTGTACATGTTTTGTGTGCGGTGGTTACAGCAAGAAGAAGGAGGGGTCCCGCTGGCGTAAGAAAGACCGTCAGCCACCGCTCTCCGAACAGAACGCTGACCAACGCGAGGTGAGTGCGACAACACTATGATGGTATGGATATGTTCTGTCCACAGCCCCGCCCCCTCTCATGTAGATGGTTGCGTGCATGCAGCCCCACCCTCACATTTAATAGAATTTTGACACTTTTTTCCTAATTCAGAAAATCCACCTGATATGTTTATATCTTTAAAACCCGATAATCACTCGTCAAATGTTCTACTTAATAGCGTTAAGGTAGATCTGCCAAGCCTAAGTCTGATGTATGAATACCGGCCCAGACAGGCCCCATCGTACAGTTCATGAAATGGAATGCTGTCAGCGCATCATATAACATTCGATAATAAAATCGTAAAGCAGTGTAATGTTGCATGTTATCATGGGAGCTTGACCTCTGTACCCTTTGCAGAAGTACATCCAAGAGGCCCGCACCAAGGTCCATCAGCCCAAGCTGTCCGACATGAACCCGGCCTCCATGGCTCAGACCAACTGGAAGTTTGTGGAGACATTGCTCAAGGAGTGCAAGGCCAAGGTACTGGTGCCGCCTACCCACGTGTGCAAGCATTTCCTATATTACCAGTCTAAGGCATGCTGTGGCATTTCCTATTGTGATGCTTCTAATCCGTTACCTGATATTCTGCGTGACCTTGAAAGGTGAGAGGCCATATGTATGATAAGCTGTCCATGTGTATGGTACTGTACCCATGTATACATATAAGTCGTCTGTTGACCGGCCGTGTTATCCGCCGCTGCAGACCAAGAGGATGTTGGTGGAGAAGATGGGTCAGGAGGCGGTGGAGCTGGGTCACGGCGAGGCCATCATCACTGGGGTGGAGGAGAACACCCTCATCGCCAGCCTCTGTGACCTCCTCGAGCGCATCTGGAGCCACGGGCTGCAGCAGAAACAGGTCGGTGTACGGGACATGGGGGGCGGGGCATGCTGACCGCAGCAGGCCGCCTTTCCTTGTCAGGGGGTGTCAGTCAGTGAGCAGATACAGGGAACCTCCATAAAGGAAACAATGAGTCCTCTTCTGTTTGTAGACCTTATGGTTACTGTATATTTACATTTATATAGCGCAAACAGCCGATGTACGTAACACAGACAGCCGGTGTACGTAACACAGACAGCCGGTGTACGTAACACAAACAGCCGGTGTACGTAACACAAACGGCCGGTGTACGTAACACAAACGGCCGGTGTACGTAACACAGACAGCCGATGTACGTAACACAGACAGCCGGTGTACGTAACACAAACAGCTGGTGTACGTAACACAAACGGCCGGTGTACGTAACACAAACGGCCGGTGTACGTAACACAAACAGCTGGTGTACGTAACACAGACAGCCGGTGTACGTAACACAAACGGCCGGTGTACGTAACACAAACGGCCGGTGTACGTAACACAAACAGCTGGTGTACGTAACACAGACAGCCGGTGTACGTAACACAAACAGCCGGTGTACGTAACACAGACAGCCGGTGTACGTAACACAAACAGCCGGTGTACGTAACACAAACAACCGGTGTACGAACACAAACAGCTGGTGTACGCAACACAAACAGCTGGTGTACTTAACACAGACAGCCGGTTTACGTAACACAGACAGCCGGTGTACGTAACACAAACAGCTGGTGTACGTAACACAGACAGCCGGTTTACGTAACACAGACAGCCGGTGTACTTAACACAAACAGCCGGTGTACGTAACACAGACAGCGGGTGTACGAAACACAGACAGCGGGTGCACTTAACACAAACAGCCGGTGTACGTACTGCCGGTGTACGTGGCACAAACAGCCGGTGTACGTAACACAAACAGCTGGTGTGCGTAACACAAACAGCCGGTGTACGTAACACAGACAGCCGGTGTACGTAACACAAACAGCTGGTGTACGTAACACAAACAGCCGGTGTACGTAACACAGACAGCCGGTGTACTTAACACAGACAGCCGGTGTACGTACAGCCGGTGTACTTAACACAGACAGCAGGTGTACGTACAGCCGGTGTACGTACAGCCGGTGTACGTAACACAGACAGCCGGTGTACGTACAGCCGGTGTACTTAACACAGACAGCAGGTGTACGTACAGCCGGTGTACTTAACACAGACAGCAGGTGTACGTACAGCCGGTGTACTTAACACAGACAGCCGGTGTACGTACAGCCGGTGTACTTAACACAGACAGCCGGTGTACGTACAACCGGTGTACGTAACACAGACAGCCGGTGTACGTACAGCCGGTGTACTTAACACAGACAGCCGGTGTACGTACAGCCGGTGTACGTACAGCCGGTGTACTTAACACAGACAGCAGGTGTACGTACAGCCGGTGTACTTAACACACACAGCAGGTGTACGTACAGCCGGTGTACTTAACACAGACAGCAGGTGTACGTACAGCCGGTGTACTTAACACAGACAGCAGGTGTACGTACAGCCGGTGTACGTAACACAGACAGCCGGTGTACGTACAGCCGGTGTACTTAACACAGACAGCCGGTGTACGTACAGCCGGTGTACTTAACACAGACAGCAGGTGTACGTACAGCCGGTGTACGTAACACAGACAGCCGGTGTACGTTCAGCCGGTGTACTTAACACAGACAGCCGGTGTACTTAACACAGACAGCAGGTGTACGTACAGACAGTGTACTTAACACAGACAGCCGGTGTACGTACAGCCGGTGTACTTAACACAGACAGCCGGTGTACGTACAGCCGGTGTACTTAACACAGACAGCCGGTGTACGTACAGCCGGTGTACTTAACACAGACAGCCGGTGTACGTACAGACAGTGTACTTAACACAGACAGCCGGTGTACGTACAGCCGGTGTACGTACAGCCGGTGTACTTAACACAGACAGCAGGTGTACGTACAGCCGGTGTACTTAACACAGACAGCCGGTGTACGTACAGTGTACTTAACACAGACAGCCGGTGTACGTACAGCCGGTGTACTTAACACAGACAGCCGGTGTACGTACAGCCGGTGTACGTACAGCCGGTGTACTTAACACAGACAGCAGGTGTACGTACATCCGGTGTACTTAACACAGACAGCCGGTGTACGTACAGCCGGTGTACTTAACACAGACAGCCGGTGTACTTAACACAGACAGCCGGTGTACGTACAGCTGGTGTACTTAACACGGACAGCCGGTGTACTTAACACAGACAGCCGGTGTACGTACAGCCGGTGTACTTAACACAGACAGCAGGTGTACGTACAGCCGGTGTACTTAACACAGACAGCCGGTGTACGTACAGTGTACTTAACACAGACAGCCGGTGTACGTACAGCCGGTGTACTTAACACAGACAGCCGGTGTACGTACAGCCGGTGTACGTACAGCCGGTGTACTTAACACAGACAGCAGGTGTACGTACATCCGGTGTACTTAACACAGACAGCCGGTGTACGTACAGCCGGTGTACTTAACACAGACAGCCGGTGTACTTAACACAGACAGCCGGTGTACTTAACACAGACAGCCGGTGTACGTACAGCCGGTGTACTTAACACAGACAGCCGGTGTACTTAACACAGACAGCCGGTGTACTTAACACAGACAGCCGGTGTACGTACAGCCGGTGTACTTAACACAGACAGCCGGTGTACGTACGGCCGGTGTACTTAACACAGACAGCCGGTGTACGTACAGCCGGTGTACTTAACACAGACAGCCGGTGTACGTACGGCCGGTGTACTTAACACAGACAGCCGGTGTACGTACGGCCGGTGTACTTAACACAGACAGCCGGTGTACGTACGGCCGGTGTACTTAACACAGACAGCCGGTGTACGTACGGCCGGTGTACTTAACACAGACAGCCGGTGTAAGTAACACATGAATGTTCTTTAGGTAGTGTTATCGACGACACATTCGTATCCTCATGTTTTTTTTTCTTTGGCTTTGACAAAACATGTTTTGTACAGTTTGAACATTGTATTAATTAAGTCATGACGCAAGTACATGGCATGTACATTTATCAATATTTCCGAAACCGTCACGAGGAAAATTTAGGTAAAGTATTATTGACGGTGATATCTGGGGACATGGGGCAGTATGTACGGTATGTGATGGCTGTGTGGTTCATTGCGTCAGGGTCTTATCATTAACCGTGATATCTGGGGACATGGGGCAGTATGTACGGTATGTGATGGCTGTGTGGTTCATTGCGTCAGGGTCTTATCATTAACCGTGATATCTGGCGACATGGGGCAGTATGTACGGTATGTGATGGCTGTGTGGTTCATTGCGTCAGGGTCTTATCATTAACCGTGATATCTGGGGACATGGGGCAGTATGTACGGTATGTGATGGCTGTGTGGTTCATTGCGTCAGGGTCTGATCATTAACCGTGATATCTGGGGACATGGGGCAGTATGTACGGTATGTGATGGCTGTGTGGTTCATTGCGTCAGGGTCTTATCATTAACCGTGATATCTGGGGACATGGGGCAGTATGTACGGTATGTGATGGCTGTGTGGTTCATTGCGTCAGGGTCTTATCATTAACCGTGATATCTGGGGACATAGGGCAGTATGTACGGTATGTGATGGCTGTGTGGTTCATTGCTTCAGGGTCGCTCGGCGCTGTGGTCGCATCTGATGAGCTACCAGCAGGTGGAGAGGGCGCGAGAAGGCGACAAGCCTGTAGACCCCAACCTGCTGACGCCTGGTAAGCTTAATCCACTCGCTGTCAGCCTGAGTGCCACAATGCCACGGGGTCGGTCCGTGTCCCCGCAGGCATCCGTTACCATGGCGACACTGGTGACGACACGCCTACGGGCACTTCACGGCGCCTGGGTTGTGTTGACTGAGTAGTCGTGTCCGGTAGCTAGTCACTAAACATACCGGAATGTCGTTACTGTAAGACACGTATTTTTCGTAATATTATGACGGTCGTGGTTACCACGTGTTGGTTATAAAATATGAAGTAGTAGATTTTAACTGTTTCTGACGTCAAGTTAATGTGTGTATGTATATTTCTGTCGTGATATTTACCCAGATCTCTCGGATATTCCCATCGGGATCTCGTGGTAGTGCGTCAATAGGCTTAGTATAATGCTCCTCTGTTGCTTCCCTCAAGACTACAGTTTGAAGGCCAGGTGGAGGTTCCTAGGTAACGGTTGCCATGGCCACGCGCCGGACTATACCATGGTTACGCACGCTGTTTCAATAAGCTGCATCACACTTGCTGGGTTTTTTCTCCCCACGTTTCTCCTGTATCCATTCCTGTGTGTGATGCCGATGGCTGGTTCTCAGTTTACTAATTAAGGTTTTATGCCCCGACTGACCGATATACTTGAGCTGTTGTCCTCACTGTGGAAGATTTGTCGTCTCTCGGAGATGTCTGGTACACACTCCGCTAGCTTCTGCAATGTCGCGCACACGGTTTAGACCTCACCCCGTCATGGCCTTCTGACCTTAGTTTCTAAATTATAAAGCGAGTGTTTTGACACACGCCATCTTTATATTGTAATATTTTTTAATGTCAAGTATGGGATTTATTTCCTCGTGTTTTTCAAAGAGTCGTACATATATTGCGCCGTGTGTCGGTGTAAGCTTCCTTGTCGCAAGTGTGGACAGTGCAGTGAGCGACCAGACTCTCTGGTCAGGCTGGGTAGTCCTTCGCTGGTTATACCTTCGCTGGTTATAACTACCGTTCTCTGGTGTTTCCACGTCTCTCTCAGTTCGCTTCGCAGCCCGTATCAGCTTCAATTTGCGTTGCTTTCCACAACGATGTTGTTGCCCTCATGGTTTCAGTTCTTTCAGAGACCACCCGCAAGAGATTGCGAAAACGCGAAATCGTACAAAGAAAGTCTTTTAAGGCCTTGTTTTATTTGTCCAAGGTTATCATCTGATGTTACGCATTTGGACTGAACACCATTGTATCTGAGCAGTATATTTCGTTCAACACATTCGGGCAAGCCGAAACCGTGGACAGGGGTTATACAGTTAGGCTGTAGATACTAGTAACATAGGGGAACCGTGGACATGGGTTATACAGTTAGGCTGTAGATACTAGTAACATAGGGGAACCGTGGACAGGGGTTATACAGTTAGGCTGTAGACACTAGTAACATAGGGGAACCGTGGACAGGGGTTATACAGTTAGGCTGTAGATACTAGTAACATAGGGGAACCGTGGACAGGGGTTATACAGTTAGGCTGTAGACACTAGTAACATAGAGGAACCGTGGCCAAGGGTTATACAGTTAGGCTGTAGATACTAGTAACATAGGGGAACCGTGGCTTTGCGTTATACAGTTAGGCTGTAGATACTAGTAACATAGGGGAACCGTGGCCAGGGGTTATACAGTTAGGCTGTAGACACTAGTAACATAGAGGAACCGTGTACAAGGGTTATACAGTTAGGCTGTAGACACATGTAACATAGGGGAACCGTGGACAGGGGTTATACAGTTAGGCTGTAGACACTAGTAACATAGAGGAACCGTGTACAAGGGTTATACAGTTAGGCTGTAGACACATGTAACATAGGGGAACCGTGGACATGGGTTATACAGTTGGCTGGAGACACTAGTAACATAGGGAACCGTGGACAGGGGTTATACAGGTAGTAAGTAGGAGATGGAGACCGGTGGATAGGGGAATATCAAATTTCACGGAAGCGGGATGGAAACCACCTCACCTGCCCGTACTGTATGACTTAACTTGACCAGACACGTCTGGATGCCAGATGCGTGCACTTGAAAGCCGTGACCCTATGTGTCCACCTGTTGACGTTGACCTCGTGTCACGTGCTGTGTGGACGCCACGTGACGTGTATTCTCTATTATCCTGACGTCATAATGCCGTCTCCCTGGACACCGCTTGTGGCACAGCTGCTGACGCCTACCGAAGCTTCATCGGACAGAGCTGCGACCGTCTTATGTTCCCATCACCTCCAGCTTACGAACTCCGCTTGTTTCCACCTGCCATCGCCATTTTGCGAGTTGATTTCACCCTCCATATTAAGTTGTGTTTTCTGATCTCACCATTTTTCCAACAGCATTAGCCTGGTGTATATTAAGGCGCAGGTTTGACTGTATGTTGACGGTTTTTTCTTTTTTACCCTTTCTTTATCATTGTATGGTGAATTCATTTACTCATTACTTTGGTTTTTCAAATTTATTAGAGACCCGAAATCGATTTATGTGCTTTACAATTTTAATAAAGTAAACGTCTTGTTGTGAATGCCTTCATGATATTGAGCTATTTAATGGCGATATTTACGTTCATTTCTATTTGGTTTCGATCGGAGGATTATTTGGTTCCAAGCCACTTTATTATTCAGTTCATTATTTTATCACGTATCTTGAAGCTACATTTTTGCCAGCTTCGTGTTGTGCTTGTTTTATATCTATGGAAATCATGTACTTGAGATTTAATTGTGTATTTCGTGCCATTTTGCTTGAGCCACTGGTTAATTACTAGGATTGTAGCAACGATTCTTTTGTGATCGTATGTTGACTTGTATAGACCCCAGCAATAGACTTTCATATTTCGGACATCAACGTTGGTAGATTTAGTGTAGTATACTATGAATACAACTTCTGAGATGTCGCGTATTATCTGTGTTAAGTTTCATAAATAAGTTGAAGAACAATTAAACTACTGTCAAGCTTCACTTAAAATGGTTCTTTAGCATAAATAGACAAGCGCCATGTAGACTTTTAATCATTATTATGTCTGTCTTAAGATAAAGTACTGATCGGTTCATAACTTTAAATAAAGAGTATAGCGTTATTAATTGCACCACACGATGTTGATTTGTTGTGAGGTGGTCTCTGTTCTGGTATTGTCTGAACGGTCGGGCGCTGGTTTCAGACCTGTCCACCGCCCCGCCCGATGGGGACCAGCCCTGCCCCAGCGGCACACAAACCTGGCCAATCAGGAGGCACCGCCGGAAGCCCAGCCGCGGGCTCGAGACACCCGTACTCAATCAACTTCCGGTCTCAGCTATCTTCGACATGAGGTGACCTCAATGACCTTGACCGCAAGCATTTTGGTGGTTCCAAACAACAATAGTGTTAATAAACCCGTTCATATAGAACACAATTGTCATCTGAATTAAGAGATGACAAGAAAGACATCTTATATGGCATGTTTTTTATCTCCGTTACTTGTTTTTTGAATAGTCTATTTTTGTATCAATAGTTCAAGGTTCAAGAGGACTTTGATCATGCGTTCGAAGAACACCCGCTATATGTTAGCAGGCTATAAAGGAACTTACCCGCTATATGTTAGCAGGCTATAAAGGAACTTACCCGCTATATGTTAGCAGGCTATAAAGGAACTTACCCGCTATATGTTAGCAGGCTATAAAGGAACTTACCCGCTATATGTTAGCAGGCTATAAAGGAACTTACCCGCTATATGTTAGCAGGCTATAAAGGAACTTACCCGCTATATGTTAGCAGGCTATAAAGGAACTTACGTTCATCCAGTATGTCAAACGTCAGTTAAGTGTCAAGGCAGAACATTCTGGATGATGCTTGACAAGAAAACAGAGTCAATATCTTTCAAGGAATTGAGAACAATGCTATCAGCATACGATCTATTTTCGTTTTCGTGTCAACCTCTCCTGTCAGCCTAACGCTTCTATTTTGTGTAGTAGTAGCTAGGTTAGTGAAGTGAGGTCATCCTAGGTTTGTGTATTTATAATATTCATGTTATATTGCATGTTATTTTGCAGATCAAATGCAGTGCTGCCAATGTTTATTGTTGATTTCTGAATACCGACTTTTATATTTATCTTACCTTACCTCCTCCAGAAACGTTCACCAGATGAGTGATATCAAAACAGATGTTGGCTTTGCCAGAGCATTTGTGAGACTCTCCCTCGAGAAGAAACTATTATCCAAGCATCTTAAACAGCTGTTATCAAACGCGGACATACTCAGGTAGGCACGTGTCGGCATTGACTGCTGTGAATACTATATCTAGAGCCTCGTGTGTGGGGTAAGCAGTAGAACTTCTCAAAAAAAGTATCCTATATTTGAAGATTGTGTGAAAATTCCTCATGATTCGACGACGTTCGCCCAAGTGTAACACACCCTGTGTGACACACCCTGTGTGACACACCCTGTGTGACACACACACACCCTGTGTGACACACATCCTGTGTGACACACGCCCGATGTGACACACACATCCTGTGTGACACACACCCTGTGTGACACACACCCTGCGTGACACACACCCTGTGTGACACACACCCTGTGTGACACACCCTGTGTGACACACACACCCTGTGTGAAACACACCCTGTGTGACATACACCCTGTGTGACACACCCTGTGTGACACGCCATGTGTGACACACCCTGTGTGACACACACCCTGTGTGACACATACCCTGTGTGACACCCTGTGTGACACACCCTGTGTGACACACCCTTTGTGACACACACACCCTGTGTGACACACACCCTGTGTAACACGCCCGATGTGACACGCACACCATGTGTGACACACCCTGTGTGACACACACCCTGTGTGACACACCCTGTGTGACACACCCTGTTTGACACACACCCTGCGTGACACACACCCTGTGTGACACACGTCCGATGTGACACACACATCCTGTGTGACACACACCCTGTGTGACACACACCCTTTGTGACACACACACCCTGTGTGACACACACCCTGTGTGACACACACACCCTGTGTGACACACCCTGTGTGACCCACACCCTGTGTGACACACCCTGTGTGACCCACACCCTGTGTGACACACGCCCTGTGTGACACACGCCCTGTGTGACACACACCCTTTGTGACACACACACCCTGTGTGACACACCCTTTGTGACACACACACCCTGTGTGACACACACACCCTGTGTGACCCACACCCTGTGTGACACATGCCCTGTGTGACACACGCCCTGTGTGACACACGCCCTGTGTGACACACACCCTGTATGACACACACTCTGTGACACACGCCCTGTGTGACACACACCCTGTATGTCACACACCTTTTGTGCACATATGTACCCATAGCTTTCTTCCGAATATGTGTTGTACAATGGTGCAGTGTTTATGTACAAATGATGTACAATAGTGTAGTATTGTGCGTGCAAGTGATTTATAATGATGCAGTAGTTGTGCACACGTGGTGTACACTGTTGTGCTGACCCTGCAGGAGTTTGTACAAGCGCTACGCCTTCCTGCGGTGTGAGGACGAGCGGGAACAGTTCCTCTACCACCTGCTGTCTCTCAACGCCGTCGACTTCTTCTGCTTCACCAACACCTTCACGAACACAGGTAAGCGAGGCAGAGAGGCGGGGCAGGCGGGGCCAGGCGGGGTCAGGCCGGGCAAGGCGGCCCACGATAGATCAACATGGGTCTGGTGTACGTGGGACATCAAGGGCGACTTTAGACAGTAGTTTGTATGGTGATCTGTGCACTGGTCAAGCTAAGTTAAAGAAAGGTAGGAGAGCAAAACCAAACTAAAAAGTGATACTATATTTACGTTGGTGTATTTTTATTTACTTCTGCAATCAAAAGAGATTTCAGTTACATCTATCAGCAAAAGGCAAAATAAAAAACAAATTACTGTAACCAATTATGAAAACTGATGTTTAGTACAAAAACAAAAGCAATTAAGGATATCAAAAGAAAAATATCAAAGCCGTGAAGAAGAGGTTATTTTTGCTGTGGTGATACCTTCATGTAGTATGACACTAATATGGTTGTTTTTACTGCAGTGATACCTTACCGGATACTCATCTTCTTGCGACAAAAGCTCAGCGGGAGCTCTACGACCGCCAACTGCTACCTCAGCCTGGCTGGCTCTATCGGGGAGACCAGCAAACTGCCAGTGCCCAAACACACCCTGGAGATGAACATTGATGTAAGTCACTCACTGTGAGCCCTGTCACTAGACCAGCAAACTGCTAGTGCCATTGTCTAATCCGAAAGGTGTTTATATTGTACTTTTTCAGTGTAGATGTTGATCAGTACTTACATGTTTCTACTGAGATAACAAGAGAAATGAGATAACGTGGCTCGTAATGAACGAAGTACTGATTTTGTAGAATTTTTCTTTTCGAAGATACCATTCCGAGTGTAGGTACTTGAAGCATAATGGAGGCATGCTTTGCAAGCCTCTTGTTATTAAGATGATTTTGGAATACTGAGACAAGTGTTGCCGACTGCGTACAGTGCAAATCCCTGAATTAACAAAGAATTGTTCGTATGGTATGGCAGCACCGGAACCTGGGTGTGCTGACGACGATGCGCATCGGCCACGACAACGCCGGCATGTCACCCAAGTGGATGGTGGAACACGTGCTCGTCCGCAACGAGATCACAGGACACACCTATAGGTAGAGGGGGTGGGAGGGGGGAGGGGGGACACCCAAGTGGATGGTGGAACACGTGCTCGTCCGCAACGAGATCACAGGACACACCTATAGGTAGAGGGGGTGGGTGGGGGGAGGGGAGGCACCCAAGTGGATGGTGGAACACGTGCTCGTCCGCAACGAGATCACAGGACACACCTATAGGTAGAGGGGGTGGGTGGGGGGAGGGGAGGCACCCAAGTGGATGGTGGAACACGTGCTCGTCCGCAACGAGATCACAGGACACACCTATAGGTAGAGGGGGTGGGTGGGGGGAGGGGAGGCACCCAAGTGGATGGTGGAACACGTGCTCGTCCGCAACGAGATCACAGGACACACCTATAGGTAGAGGGGGTGGGTGGGGGGAGGGGAGGCACCCAAGTGGATGGTGGAACACGTGCTCGTCCGCAACGAGATCACAGGACACACCTATAGGTAGAGGGGGTGGGTGGGGGGAGGGGAGGCACCCAAGTGGATGGTGGAACACGTGCTCGTCCGCAACGAGATCACAGGACACACCTATAGGTAGAGGGGGTGGGTGGGGGGAGGGGAGGCACCCAAGTGGATGGTGGAACACGTGCTCGTCCGCAACGAGATCACAGGACACACCTATAGGTAGAGGGGGTGGGTGGGGGGAGGGGGGACACCCAAGTGGATGGTGGAACACGTGCTCGTCCGCAACGAGATCACAGGACACACCTATAGGTAGAGGGGGTGGGTGGGGGGAGGGGGGACACCCAAGTGGATGGTGGAACACGTGCTCGTCCGCAACGAGATCACGGGACACACCTATAGGTAGAGGGGGTGGGTGGGGGGAGGGGAGGCACCCAAGTGGATGGTGGAACACGTGCTCGTCCGCAACGAGATCACAGGACACACCTATAGGTAGAGGGGGTGGGTGGGGGGAGGGGGGACACCCAAGTGGATGGTGGAACACGTGCTCGTCCGCAACGAGATCACAGGACACACCTATAGGTAGAGGGGGTGGGTGGGGGGAGGGGGGACACCCAAGTGGATGGTGGAACACGTGCTCGTCCGCAACGAGATCACAGGACACCTATAGGTAGAGGGGGTGGGTGGGCGGAGGGGAGGCACCCAAGTGGATGGTGGAACACGTGCTCGTCCGCAACGAGATCACAGGACACACCTATAGGTAGAGGGGGTGGGTGGGGGGAGGGGAGGCACCCAAGTGGATGGTGGAACACGTGCTCGTCCGCAACGAGATCACAGGACACACCTATAGGTAGAGGGGGTGGGTGGGGGGAGGGGGGACACCCAAATGGATGGTGGAACACGTGCTCGTCCGCAACGAGATCACAGGACACACCTATAGGTAGAGGGGGTGGGTGGGGGGAGGGGAGGCACCCAAGTGGATAGTGGAACACGTGCTCGTCCGCAACGAGATCACAGGACACACCTATAGGTAGAGGGGGTGGGTGGGGGGAGGGGGGACACCCAAGTGGATGGTGGAACACGTGCTCGTCCGCAACGAGATCACAGGACACACCTATAGGTAGAGGGGGTGGGTGGGGGGAGGGGGGACACCCAAGTGGATGGTGGAACACGTGCTCGTCCGCAACGAGATCACAGGACACCTATAGGTAGAGGGGGTGGGTGGGGGGAGGGGAGGCACCCAAGTGGATAGTGGAACACGTGCTCGTCCGCAACGAGATCACAGGACACACCTATAGGTAGAGGGGGTGGGTGGGGGGAGGGGAGGCACCCAAGTGGATGGTGGAACACGTGCTCGTCCGCAACGAGATCACAGGACACACCTATAGGTAGAGGGGGTGGGTGGGGGGAGGGGAGGCACCCAAGTGGATGGTGGAACACGTGCTCGTCCGCAACGAGATCACAGGACACACCTATAGGTAGAGGGGGTGGGTTGGGGGAGGGGGACACCCAAGTGGATGGTGGAACACGTGCTCGTCCGCAACGAGATCACAGGACACACCTATAGGTAGAGGGGGTGGGTGGGGGGAGGGGAGGCACCCAAGTGGATGGTGGAACACGTGCTCGTCCGCAACGAGATCACAGGACACACCTATAGGTAGAGGGGGGTGGTGGTTGGGGGTGTCACCTAAGTGGATGGTGGAACACGTGCTCGTCCGCAACGAGATCACAGGACACACCTATAGGTAGAGGGGGTGGGTGGGGGGAGGGGAGGCACCCAAGTGGATGGTGGAACACGTGCTCGTCCGCAACGAGATCACAGGACACACCTATAGGTAGAGGGGGTGGGTGGGGGGAGGGGAGGCACCCAAGTGGATGGTGGAACACGTGCTCGTCCGCAACGAGATCACAGGACACACCTATAGGTAGAGGGGGTGGGTGGGGGGAGGGGGGACACCCAAGTGGATGGTGGAACACGTGCTCGTCCGCAACGAGATCACAGGACACACCTATAGGTAGAGGGGGTGGGTGGGGGGGGGGGGGGCACCCAAGTGGATGGTGGAACACGTGCTCGTCCGCAACGAGATCACAGGACACACCTATAGGTAGAGGGGGTGGGTGGGGGGAGGGGAGGCACCCAAGTGGATGGTGGAACACGTGCTCGTCCGCAACGAGATCACAGGACACACCTATAGGTAGAGGGGGTGGGTGGGGGGAGGGGAGGCACCCAAGTGGATGGTGGAACACGTGCTCGTCCGCAACGAGATCACAGGACACACCTATAGGTAGAGGGGGTGGGTGGGGGGGAGGGGGGACACCCAAGTGGATGGTGGAACACGTGCTCGTCCGCAACGAGATCACAGGACACACCTATAGGTAGAGGGGGTGGGTGGGGGGAGGGGGGACACCCAAGTGGATGGTGGAACACGTGCTCGTCCGCAACGAGATCACAGGACACACCTATAGGTAGAGGGGGTGGGTGGGGGGAGGGGAGGCACCCAAGTGGATGGTGGAACACGTGCACGTCCGCAACGAGATCACAGGACACACCTATAGGTAGAGGGGGTGGGTGGGGGGAGGGGGGGCACCCAAGTGGATGGTGGAACACGTGCTCGTCCGCAACGAGATCACAGGACACACCTATAGGTAGAGGGGGTGGGTGGGGGGAGGGGGGACACCCAAGTGGATGGTGGAACACGTGCTCGTCCGCAACGAGATCACAGGACACACCTATAGGTAGAGGGGGTGGGTGGGGGGAGGGGGGACACCCAAGTGGATGGTGGAACACGTGCTCGTCCGCAACGAGATCACAGGACACACCTATAGGTAGAGGGGGTGGGTGGGGGGAGGGGGACACCCAAGTGGATGGTGGAACACGTGCTCGTCCGCAACGAGATCACAGGACACCTATAGGTAGAGGGGGTGGGTGGGGGGAGGGGAGGCACCCAAGTGGATGGTGGAACACGTGCTCGTCCGCAACGAGATCACAGGACACACCTATAGGTAGAGGGGGTGGGTGGGGGGAGGGGAGGCACCCAAGTGGATGGTGGAACACGTGCTCGTCCGCAACGAGATCACAGGACACACCTATAGGTAGAGGGGGTGGGTGGTATAGGTAGAGGGGTGTGGGTGGGGGGGAAGGGGGGAGCACCCAAGTGGATGGTGGAACACGTGCTCGTCCGCAACGAGATCACAGGACACACCTATAGGTAGAGGGGGTGGGTGGGGGGAGGAGGGGGGGACACCCAAGTGGATGGTAGAACACGTGCTCGTCCGCAACGAGATCACAGGACACAACCTATAGGTAGAGGGGGTGGGTGTGGGGGGAGGGGGAGGGCACCCAAGTGGATGGTGGAACACGTGCTCGTCCGCAACGAGATCACAGGACACACCTATAGGTAGAGGGGGTGGATGGGGGGAGGAGGGGACACCCAAGTGGAGGGTGGAACACGTGCTCGTCCGCAACGAGATCACAGGACACACCTATAGGTAGAGGGGGTGGATGGGGGGAGGGGGGGACACCCAAGTGGAGGGTGGACACCTATAGGTAGAGGGGGTGGGTGGGGGGAGGGGAGGCACCCAAGTGGATGGTGGAACACGTGCTCGTCCGCAACGAGATCACAGGACACACCTATAGGTAGAGGGGGGGTGGTGGTTGGGGGTGTCACCCAAGTGGATGGTGGAGCACGTGCTCGTCCGCAACGAGATCACAGGACACACCTATAGGTAGAGGGGGTGGGTGGGGGGAGGGGGGACACCCAAGTGAATGGTGGAACACGTGCTCGTCCGCAACGAGATCACAGGACACACCTATAGGTAGAGGGGGTGGGTGGGGGGAGGGGAGGCACCCAAGTGGATGGTGGAACACGTGCTCGTCCGCAACGAGATCACAGGACACACCTATAGGTAGAGGGGGTGGGTGGGGGGAGGGGAGGCACCCAAGTGGATGGTGGAACACGTGCTCATCCGCAACGAGATCACAAGCAATTGCTTCATATTATTATGACCGCCGACATAATGTACCTGTGGTCCCATCAGACATTATTATGGGCCTAAGTTCTCTGATCTCATTCCTTGGTAGTCAAATCAGTTAACACTTAAAATACTTTCTATGTATATAAATATATTCTTGGAACAGCCGGTTGATTTGGTTTCTCGGGTAGGACACCTCTCTCTATTGGATCAATCAGGTAGATTGCACCGTAAGCTCTCTTTATTGCAATACTCAATAAGCTGGTTCCCTGGCTGATGCAGGTTTCCGTGCGGACGCTGGTTGGGTAAAGGCGTGGACGACGGGGCGTTGGAGCGCCTCCTAGTGGCCGAGCTTGTGCCCCCCACCACGGATGCCGCCGGTCAGTATGACGTAATTGGGAGTGGGTTCGGTGGGCTCATGCAGCCCCAGCGCCCCCCCCCCACCCCCCCCCCCCCTCAGCACCCACAAACAGTACCAAGCTGTGTGCAATCCTGGTACACAGTGCGCCGCCTATTGGCAACTTTCGTTGGGCAGTAAAATACTTGCCTAAGTTCGGCCTATATCTCCTATTATATTGTTTAACTCACCAGTCAGTGCTAGTTCTAATGACTTCTAATGCTAATGATTTTAGGCGCGTTAAATTCAAGACGCAACAGTTAATGGTATTACTCATTGCTGTGTGATGCCCAATACGAGTAATTTAAAGCGGGTGTCCAACCAAATTTAATCGCGATCTGCACCGAAAGTTTACATCTTTAAATTCAATTGGCGAGTGTTAACGCTTCGTTCGGCCGACTGATAAGGAGAAAAAAATTAAGGCAACCCGCCGCCAGCAATGTCAAGCAGAGCGCCATTTTGCCGGGAGATTGTGACTATTCATGTGGCACTGCCTTACGTTATCACTCGCAGATACAGAGATCAGGGCCGCGATTTACAGATGAATAGCGGCAGTTCCAAGCCGCGCAGTAGCGCAAGATCTTAGTGTTTCATAGAAAAGTACCGTCCAAACAAATTGATATACATCTTGCGACGATTGACTCCGCAAGAATGCAATGATTGGAGTTAAAATCGCAGCTCTTTAGATTAGCGATGATCACGCGCTCTTGTTTTGCTCACACAATAGGCGCAATTTCCGGTTTGAATAAATTAGAGTATCGCCTCCTGATTGGTCAAGCGCGGACACACCTCCAAAAAGGGCTGCTGCCTGGGTAGGCGGCGAAATCGTGCCCGGCGGTCACTTCTAAATTTTATTGTGAGCTACAGATAGGACGAAAAATTCTGTAATTTGGAGGATAGACAATTGGGTATTATATGAATCGGTAAAGCAGCGTTAGAGGCCAGGCTGGCGGTTCCCTTTAACATTGTTGAAGATAAGATATGAAGACTTATATGATTTATGGTTTTGGTTTCAGAACTGATGGAAAAGTGTCGGACGCCACCCCGATGTCGGTCACCCAGCATGCCCCGCAAGTCCAACGAACCCCGTAAGTCATGCCCCACTACCCCCCCCCCCTTCACCCAGCATGCCCCGCAAGTCCAACGAACCCCGTAAGTCATGCCCACTACCCCCCCCCTTTCACCCAGCATGCCCCGCAAGTCCAACGAACCCCGTAAGTCATGCCCCACTACCCCCCCCCCTTCACCCAGCATGCCCCGCAAGTCGAACGAACCCCGTAAGTCATGCCCCACTACCCCCCCCCCCCTTCACCCAGCATGCCCCGCAAATCCAACGAACCCCGTAAGTCATGCCCCACTACCCCCCCCCCCCCTTCACCCAGCATGCCCCGCAAGTCGAACGAACCCCGTAAGTCATGCCCCACTACCCCCCCCCCTTCACCCAGCATGCCCCGCAAATCCAACGAACCCCGTAAGTCATGCCCCACTACCCCCCCCCCCCCCTTCACCCAGCATGCCCCGCAAGTCGAACGAACCCCGTAAGTCATGCCCCACTAGCCCCCCCCCCCTTTACCCCAGCATGCCCCGCAAATCCAACGAACCCCGTAAGTCATGCCCCACTAGCCCCCCCCGCCCCCCCCTATTCATCGTTCATCGTCCTTGGCTGTTTCGTGACCTATTTTAGCCCAACAGTGTGCACGAAAGCAGCCTTAAACACTTTGAAGAGAGCAATGACTGGCCTGACTCAATGCCTGTGTTTATGCTGGCAGAGCTGCAGATCTCGGCCATCCAGGAGATGTTGGGAGACGCCGTCAACAACCTGGTGAAGCACTTCTACAAGCCTGAGAAGGAGCGGGGCTCGCTGACCGGGCTGCTTTGCGGGGAGTACGGCCTCGTCTTCTGCATGGAACACGTATTCCAGTGTGGCTTCAAGTCCTCCAGGTTCCTGCGCGACCGGCTCTTCATCTGGGACTTCCTCGGTACGCGTGCACTGAGGCATGGGTCGCCAGGTGGCGCTTCCTTGTCGGCATGTAGGAGACCTCCCTGGTGTAGTGGTTAGCGCATTAGACCGCAGATCAATAGGTCCTGGGGGCCTTCCTAGTGTAGTGGTTCCTTGGCAAAGTTTGTACTCAAAAGACAAGCTAAAACGCCATGGCATGTATGGGCGACATGTCCTGAAGCTGGTCCAATCACGAAGTGGACCAGTTTGGGGAATAAAGTCCATTGAGCACGCTTTCTTGTTGCCGTCTATTAATTTTACTTTGCGCTGGTAGCCTACCGGTGTCAGGCCTGATTAATACCTCCCGGACAGTGTCCACCATCGGTGGGTCCCTTGTAATTATTCTGTAATCAAGTGATATTTATATTTGTCCCTATTTGAATTACCGCTCTTGAATACACTTTTATCATTGTATCTCCTATTACATGAATCCGCCCCCCCCCCCTTCCCTTACCATCATTCTCCTCGCTCATGCATGTCACAATACGATTGATTCCTCTCTCTCTGGTGTCTGCCCGCCTACAGAAAAGGTCCAGACGTACTTTGGTGACATGCTGGCTGATCACGAGCACTACGAGATCTCGCCGGACGTGCGGCGCACCATGCAGTCCTACTGCTACGTGCTGTCGCGCATCAACAAGGCCTCGGAGTCGGCGGGCAAGGACGGCCGCTTCCAGGTGTTCGTCTGTATCGGCGTGCGTGACCAGTGGCTGCAGCGATGGGTGCGCATCATCAGCAAGTGTCAGGTCACGGCCCAGATGTACGAGGACCGCTCCTTCCTCAGGGACCCCGCCCTCACCCAGTTCGTCATCCAGATACTCGACTCGCTCAAGGACTTCAAGATCGTCCTGGAGGCGACGCTTGTCAAGGGGGTGGAGTTGTAGTCGTCGGCGTGGAGGAGGGGGTGGGAGGGGAAGGGGGGCCGGGGGTCGCCGAGACTTGCGGGGCAGCCGCGAGATGTCGGGGGTCGTCACGGGATGTGCCGCCCGGGCGGCGCGTTAGGTTACCCAGACGGTGGTGCCGCGGGCGGGTGGCGCGTTAGGTTACTCAGACGGTGCTGCCGCGGCTGGGCGGCGCGTTAGGTTACCCAGACGGTGGTGCCGCGGGCGGGTGGCGCGTTAGGTTACCCAGACGGTGCTGCCGCGGCTGGGCGGCGCGTTAGGTTACCCAGACGGTGGTGCCGCGGGCGGGTGGCGCGTTAGGTTATCCAGACGGTGCTGCCGCGGCCGGGCGGCGCGTTAGGTTACCCAGACGGTGGTGCCGCGGCCGGGCGGCGCGTTAGGTTACCCAGACGGTGGTGCCGCGGGCGGATGGCGCGTTAGGTTACCTAGACGGTGCTGTCGCGGCCGGGCGGCGCGTTAGGTTACCCAGACGGTGGTGCCGCGGGCGGGTGGCGCGTTAGGTTACCCAGACGGTGGTGCCGCGGGCGGGTGGCGCGTTAGGTTACCCAGACGGTGGTGCCGCGGCCGGGCGGCGCTTTTGGTTACCCAGACGGTGGTGCCGCGGCCGGGCGGCGCGTTAGGTTACCCAGACGGTGGTGCCGTGGGCGGGTGGCGCCTTAGGTTACCCAGACGGTGGTGCCGCGGCCGGGCGGCGCGTTAGGTTACCCAGACCGTGGTGCCGCGGCCGGGCGGCGCGTTAGGGTGCCCTGATTATCGAGATCTGTTTTGTCATTGGCATGATGTACGAGATGTAAGGACACCAGGTTGGCGCTGGCGTGGGAGACTGTGACGTCATCATGGCGGCCCGGCTGGCGCCCTCTTAGCAACGAGATTTACGAAAAGAAGATTGCAGTAATTATTATTTATGTGTTGCCCAGCAGCGGTTCAAACGGGGGGAATGCTGTGTAAACAGGCGGAAATACTCAGGATGGTGTTCATGCTTTGCTATCTAAGATGTATTATGAACTGTGGTTTTATGTATTACTATTTAAAGACGAGGCTCTTGTGGAAGATGCATTTGGCGGGCATGCGGCCTGCGGTACGCCAGCTCCCCTTGAGCTACCCGTATCACATGGTATGTGGTTACCCACGCGGTCACAGCGTGTCGTGGTGAGTGCCCTTGTCCCAGTGGGAACGCCACGTCAGTGTTAGTCATTACTCTCCGTTACCTGGGACCGTAGTCATGGTCGTATTTATATATATATGTTCCTTAACCATGGTAACGAAGAAGTTTCCATGGTGATAGAAATTCATCTCCTGTCATAACCCTTGTAGGGCGCCCTGTGCCGGGGAAGCGAAGCCTTACTCGTGTCTCTTCCATCATCCACCAGCGGCAGCGGGCCGACCCACTGGGGCCTGGGCAGTTATACGTAGTCATATCAATGCTTAATTAATACAGCTGTGAAAACGCATTTCCCTTGTAACATTGATGATGTAATAACGGTAGCGTTTAACATGTTCATGGACGCCACCCTTGCGTTCCCTATACTAGCCCCGCGATTAAACCAATTGACTATAACTAAAAAGGTGTGGATGACAGCTTTGGCGTTGATTTTAGTGGTTTGTCGCCCAAGTTGGATTTCATTTTATGCTAGAATCGCTGAGTTGAGCTTTTAGCGTATGTCGCCTCAGAACAAGTTGTTATTATAAACTACAGCTTGGTTGCTTACATGCTACAGTTAATGTATGTTTCTTATTCGGCGCTTGAAAAAGTTGGTCACACACACGGTTGCATTTCCAATGAGATATGAACAGCTCTGAATGGGGCAGTAAAGGTTATTGTTACGTTAGACCAGTCGTTGTCTATTAATGTCTATTGTTCAGTCAGAGCCCAGAGGTGTGATCGTCACATTATTATTATGGGCTATTATTTACACCATATTCTCTGTGCGGGATGACGAGACGACGGCAAATCATGGAGATTAATCATACAGCTTTAGTACTCCCGCTGTTACTGTAGGGGTACAGTCAATTATGTCATCAACGCACACGCGTCATTGCTCTGTGATCCGCCACCGTACGCATGTATCACACCAGTAACTCTGGTTTTACCATCCGCCTCGTGGGGAGTTGATAAAGACATTCCGACGCTCAGCGTCCCAGCAGCCACCTGGTCAGTGACGTCACTTGATACGGCTCTCACGTGGTCGGCATGACGTCACTTTGTTTTAATTTAATGTGATGTCGTGCAATATATGCTCACTGAAAGACAAGTAACGCTCTTTAGAGATTGCTTTCGTGCGATAAAGTCTAGTCCAGGGCTATTGTTCCTTTTTTTAAATATTAATTTACAATAAAAACACGAGGATACAAAGGCTGTCTGATGATAAGATGGAGTTGACTTTGGTTAGAAGTTGCAAGGAACCAAATGTGGTCCGATGGAAGTGTTCTATGAGTTTAGTTAAGTCGGATGTTTTGGGTCACCCCTCTCCCGCTACCTTGCGAGCTTGTTGTATAGGCTTAGAGTGCGAGGTTCGATACCAGCAGCGATCACGGAACGCCCAATGTTGCTTGTTTCCCGTTGATATTCTTATATTTATATCGTGAACAAAACGTGGTCATTATCATGAGCAAAGCTTGTACCCGTCAGTATTTCGTTTGGATATTCATTACGTATGTTACTTCGTGTAGTTATGAGCGTGTATTGTATAATAATGGAACCTTGTAGTGGCAGGACTTACCCAAAACGTTCTGTTTAAGCAGGTTTTACTTATTAAAAAAAATGTCTTATTATTGCTGTTAGTAGGCAAATATTTTAAACTTTTATATTTATTGTGGACTACAGACGGCGCGTTTGTAACAAACAGCATTTATTTCAGTCTTATATATACTACTTATTTTGTGGGTGCGAGAGGTGTCTTGCGTTTCTTGCACGGATAAAGGTCCATTTCCTTCTATTCGCTGGTTCAATGATATGTATAAATATGTTCGAAATATATACGTGAAGGACGCTTACTTCTGAGCCGATTTCCTGTACATTATGGTTGATTGGTGTTAACCATGAGATGTTAACTCCATATTGCCTCGGCTTGTTCGAGGCAGCGTGGGTGGGGGAGAGGGGGTATATTGCCTCGCCTTGTTCGAGGCAGCGTGGGTGGGGGAGAGGGGGTATATTGCCTCGCCTTGTTCGAGGCAGCGTGGGTGGGGGAGAGGGGGTATTATTACGCCGAAGAGATTTCAGTTAACAAAAGTGGCCTAAAATGCCAACATTTTCTTTCTCTTCTAATTGATGCCAACAGCAGTGCCGCTTGCCTTTGTTTGAGGTCACAGCGACAATAAGAAGCTGTCTTGCACTGCGACAGGTGTCCTCATAATATGTCCTACTTAGAGTAAAATTTGGTAGCTTTGTCTTATTGTTAGACTATTCATTTTCATTGCTTGGCCCGCCATTCAACTGCTTTCATTACTAGCGTAACAAAACATAGTTAAACAGCTGACGTGACCAGGTGTTCATCACGCCATAGGCCATAATGTGACCAGGTGTTCAACTGCGCTGTAGGCCATAAACGTGACCAGGTGTTGGCCACGCCATAGGCCAGGACGTGACCAGGTGTTCGTCACGCCATAGGCCATAACGTGACCATGTGTTCAACTGCGCCGTAGGCCATAAACGTGACCAGGTGTTCGTCACGCCATAGGCCATAAACGTGACCAGGTGTTCAACTGCGCCGTAGGCCATAAACGTGACCAGGTGTTGGCCACGCCATAGGCCAGGACGTGACCAGGTGTTTGGCCATAGACTACGATGTATTTAATTTGTTTATACGGCATATGTTGTCAGTATCAAACTTATATATTATTTAAGGCTATTATTAGATTAAGCTCCCTAAAAGGCAGCGTCTTCTATAGAAATTGTCCTTGTTACTATGATATATACCTATATGCAAGTAAAGCACATACACCGGTCTCACTTTTCTCTTACATGCTTTTGTCCATATTCCTTCTCCACTGAGCGACCGTCTTTACTACACTACCGTGGCGTGTCACTAACACAT
The DNA here is from genome assembly GCA_964019135.1 of Arenicola marina. Classification (NCBI taxonomy): domain Eukaryota; kingdom Metazoa; phylum Annelida; class Polychaeta; family Arenicolidae; genus Arenicola; species Arenicola marina. The sequence goes on from OZ025248.1 coordinate 76,020,733, forward strand.
CAAACACAAGGTTTAGTAACTTAAAACATTTATGCTGCGTCTAATCTATGTCTAGATACTTCCTCCATACATGCACCCTCGCTTCAGCGAGGCAGGACATCGATAGGCCAGGTATCACTATTAAACATGGCGCACTGAATCAATTGCTGCATTACATAAGGAATAAAACTTATTTGCTTGTTCGTGTGAATGGTTGTGGCCGTATAAATTATAATTTGTTTGAAAGTTTGTCGAAAAGAATTTTTAAATTACCCAGCAGCTGTCCAAGCACAGAAACAGTGCGCCATCTAGCATATGGGACCTTGGACGTTAGTTGAATTATTTAAATGATCCCTCTTTGATAGCGGGACCAAATCCAATTTCGAGAATCATTCATTTAAACTCGCAGTAATATTTATTTTAACAGTGTATTCCAGCAGGCTTACGGCAGGGAATGGTCATAAAACATGAAGCTTTACAACCATACAAGTTCCGTGGCGTGAGCTAAATTCTATAAATTAATGATTTAAATTGATGAGGCTGTTGGGTCAGTGATTCTCTCCGGCTCTATCCGCGTTCATTTCTATCTGGTAGACTTGTCCGTTGATCTGCACCAAGTCTCCCTGCGTGAGCTGTACATGCGTGGAGGCTCCGTCCTCCAGGAGCTCCGAGGCCGCCACCGCCTCATCCACCTTGAGATCCTTGCTGAGGTCAAGTCCCAGCTGCTGGCGACTCTCCTCCCCTATTCCCTGGGGCTCCCCCTCACCCCCGAGCTCCATCACCACCTCGCCAACCACGGCCTCGGTGGCCGGCAGCACGCCCCCCACCCGCTCCGGGGGGCCCACGTCCCTCACCTGTATGGTGTAGGTGGCGGGGGGGTCGGCCAGCCCCTGCAGGGCGGCTACCCCGTCCAGGCCTCCCTGGGGCGCGTCCCCTCCCTCCCCGCCGTTCACGTGGTGGCCGTCCAGCGGGTCGGGCTCCACCCCCATGGCCAGGGACTCGGCCGCCTCGTCTACCATGGACGCGTAGTCACCCTGCAAGTCGCTCTCTGTATCTGGGGGGCTGCTCCCGGTTGCCACGGTAACTGGGGTCAGGGGCCCGCCGGGTTTCAGCTGGAGGAGGACGGTGCGAAGGCCCTGGTCGCCACCGCCTCCGCCGAGCCCCCCGGGCGACAGGGCCCCCGGACCCCCCACCCCCACCGGGGGCAGGCCGCTCAGACCGTACTTCAGCGAATCCGCTGAACACGTGGACGACGACGACGAAGCCGATCCGGCGGAAGTGACGTCACCGCGGGACCGGATGATAGATCCCGGGCGCTGCGCTTGCTCCTCCTCGGCGGCCATCTGAAGCAGGATGGAGCTGTCCTTGGAGGAGTCCAGGACGAACTTGTTGACGCCCTCCTTGTCTGACACCAGCTGCATGTTGTGTTCCTTCTTCATGTGTGCGTGCAGATATAGGCGGTACGGGTTGGAGTAGTTACAGAGCACGCAGATGTACAGCTGCCGCTGAGGGGTGTCCAACCCGTCCGAAGAGACGTGCGTCTTGCGCATGTGCACCAACAAGTTCTTCTTGCAGCGCGTCCGGTAGTCGCAGACGACGCACGAGAACTGCTCGTCGCCAGGGGGACCGACCACGTCGCTGTGCTGGATGTGAACGTGCTTGAACAGGTTAATCAGCTTCGTGAACTTCATGGTGCAGAAGTTACAGGCGAAGTTCTTCTCCTGGCTGCGGTAGTCCACGTGTGGGATCTTCCTGCGTCCTGCCGGCAGGGAGGAGGCTTCCATGAGAAGGCTATCCCGCACTCCGCCAAGCCCTCCCTCCTCCCCGTCCTCCTCTCCACCCCCGTCTCCAACGCCGTTCTCCGGCTGCTGACCCCGATGACGCTCCGAGTCACGTGACTTACTGCGGCGAGGCCGCGCAGGCGCGATGAGGCAGCCGTGCTTGGCCTTCATGTGACGTATCACGTGTTCCTTCTGCTTGGCGCTGTAGTTGCAAAGGCCGCAGGCATAGGGCCGCTCCTTGGTGTGGGTCAACAGGTGGCGCTTCAGTCGACTGGAGCAGTCGGTGACGAAGGAGCAGGTCTCGCAGAAGAGCTTTAGCTCGGGTCCCATCTGATGGAACTTGTCGTGTTGCTTGAAGTCGCGCTTGGATGCGGTGCTGAAGCCGCACTGGGCGCACTCCCGCACCGCGGTCAGTGTCGCCTCCCGCTCCCCAGGGTGGTGCGTCGATACGTGCTCCTTCAGCTCGGACGTGGCGCCCGCGCAGGCAAAGTCGCAGTACTTGCACTTCAGCATCTTGTCCGGCTGGGGCAGCAAAGGAAAGGGCAGATACAGCGACACAACCACACGTCTGACACCTTAGGTCACCAGGAGCTCATGAAATAGCATCCGGAGATTTCAGATACACGTACTAGGCAGAAAGGTAAGGCTGAACGACATATTTAACCGTAAATATAAAGCAACATCATGATATGACCTCACACGGACCACTTTTCAACGAAAGCTTTTGGTCGTTCTTCCATGTCAAGGCGAACCATTGTTTCAGCATAGCTCGCTTATGACACACCCCTAGCAAATAATACAATATTTCACCTCATGGGCTCTAACAAGGAAGATGGACCAAACCTTTCAAAGATGCAGACGGGATGACGGTAAAAACGATGTAGACTACACTGTCAAGCGCCTTTAGGGTACAGTCTGTGTGACCTTTCCTCCACACCCGACAACCCCTCCCGCTAGCCGTACCTGGTGCTTAAAGTACATGTGGCGCTCGAGGTGAATCTTCTGTCTGAACCTGACCGGGCACAGTTGACAGACAAACTTCTTGACGTTGTCGTGTATGTGCATGTGACGCACCAGGTTACTGCTTGTCGTGGCCTGGTACGCACATTGCGCACACTGGTAGCGCCGCCCTGTGAGAAATAAAAGAAACAAAAAGTGAAGAACGAAAACCGCACAACGGTAAATATCATATGAACACGAGACCAAAGTTGCGTAATACATGTAAATTAATCATATTTAAATTGCATGTAGAACAAACCACGTTATTTGAATACGTTCGTAGATCGCATCAGTGAAAATGGGGATAAGATTTCGTTACACCTCCGTTAGCTTATTATCACACCAGGGTTATCTATGCCGGCTACCGGCATACAACAAAGGAAATTTACAAACACACACTTAGTGTGCGGAAAAAGTAACCCTCAGCCAGCCGCCACTAACACCCACCGTCTTGGTTTTCTCCGTGGTGTATTTTCTTGTGTTTGTACCAGTTCGCCCGCTTGTCGGTGCTGTAGGCACACTTGGTGCAGTGCAGGCGGCCATCGTGTGACACCCTGTAGCCGCTGTCCCCGGCCCCTTCCTCCTTAGAATCAGGCTTAACGCTGGACTTGACAATGAGCACCTACAACAAGGAAGAGAGTGCCAAAATTGGAAACACGTGTTGACCATACATAACTTATAAGAGTTGCCTTCTGTGACACCCTTTCATACGACACTCCTATGACAATGTCTTTGGGTTCCATTGCTTGTGTAGCGCATTCTTTATGCTTTAAATGCTGGACTTTAGTAGCGGTAACTTATTTCCAAACCTTGTTAACAAATTATCGACATCCCTTCCACAGACATATGAATGCAGTATAACTGTAGCCAGTTGGCCTGGATCTCTCACTAAACCTCTCATCAGCGTAGCCCGGTTTTAAGACCGTGGGAATAATGAGGTGAAGATTTCGATCTCTATCACTGAAAGCCTTGGGTCAACGCGGATATTGTTACTGAGCATTGAGTTCGCCGTATTCATATGTGAGACAACCTACCTTACTGGGCGTGGCTGGTTTATCCTGGCTCGCCTCAGTGGGTTGAGTAACTTCAAGCTGGACAATCGTTCCACCCTGGACTATCAAGGTCTTGGACCCTAGTGGTTTGTTCAGTGAGAAGGACTGGTCCCCCCGGCCGCCCACAGCCAGGACTTTCACGCTCTTGGCCGGGTCCGCCAACTGCTGCTGTGATGACGAGGCAGCCACGTGTACCTCAATACTTCCATCGTGCTCCTTAAGATTGACGCGCTTAACATTCGGTAGGTCGTCCGTGGCGTCGAGAGTGATCAACTCGATAGTGCTGTTTTTGTCCTCAGCCCCCACATCAGGCCCCGGGTCGCTGGCTTCCCACGCTGGGCCGGTGGAACGGGCAGCCATCCCCACCACTGGCTGGTTATCAGGACGGGGTTTCTCCTGCGGTGCCTGGGTCAACCACTGCGGCGTCCCCTCACTGGCAGATTCCGGATTACTCCCTGGAGGGGTCTCCGGATCAGCCTCTGGCGCCTCGTCATCCTTGCTTGGACCAGAGTTGTCCCTGGTGCCCCGCTCTCCGGGGGGAGGGGACCGCCTGTCGGACGGACGCCTCTCCAGCACGACCACCTCCACCTGGTTGGTGTCCATGTTGAAGATGGTGGAGCGGATCCAACCGTCCTGGCAGTCCGCATCTCTCTTCGGTTTACTGACATCCACACGAGTATCCGCGGGCACAGCAGCCTTGATGACGTCACCGGGACTTTCCACAACATTTCTCCCGGAGACCACTGCCTTTAAGATTGACTGTCCGTCGCTCCTCACTGGGACGATCTCTTCAACAGACCCAGAGGAGCCTGACAGGCCCTCTCCTCGACCCATTCCTGAGGTGGCGCCACGTCCGACCCCCGCTGGCGATTGTGGGTTCAAGGGTATATTATCACTCTCACCTTCGCCGGTGTCCAGGCCTTCTGCCGTACAGTCCGCCCCCCGTGAGCCCTGGGGGCCACAACACAACAGATTACCCTCGTCCGTCGCATTGGGTGTATCCATGGTAACAGATCCGGGGTGACCACCTGCCCTTCCCATGCCGCGTTCCTCCTTGGAGTCCGTCGTCGGCGTACGTGTCCTCACATATGTCACTCGAGATCGCGATCCAGACGCAGTGCTGGGTCTGGAGCTGACCCTTTCCCGATCAGAGTCTATCGCAGTTCTGTGCCCAACCTGTTCTCCACAACTCGATGCTACCTCAGTCGGTTTAACGCACTTATGCTGGTCATTCAAACCACTTTCAATGGCTCGTATTTTCGCATTTTGTGTAGCTGTCACCTCAGGCTTCCCTCTGTGGAGGAGATAATCACACATACCACCGAATATGAAAAACAGACAATCCATACATATGTCCCATGTTATCAGTGCCCGCTTAAGACATAATTTACTCTCCATATCGTCATACACGTATAAAAGATTTTCGGGCAGTTTATCTATAATGATATCTCCATTTCATGTTGGTATATTCAGAACTTTGATTTTTGTATCAATATAATTAGTATACCTATATTGACAGTTACTGTATAAAAACAACATGCAAATTGAAAGATATACAATCAATGTTCACATACCTTGCCCTTGGGGATCTGGATGATCTAGACTCCATGATTTCAGCTACACTTCTGTTGCCCACTAAAGAATGTTGTCTAACTGGGGTGGTCATATTCATGCCTTGAACACGAGAACACAAAGTATTTAACCAGGTACAAAATGAAATACTGGTACAAGTACACACATATAATTTCATAACACACCCAATTACCCAACAGTAAACCATCTGTCGTGTTAGATTGAGTAAATATGATTATATCACACAAAAGACAAGCCTGCATACTAAGACATCAAACTTACACCAGGTATGTATATATGTATAGGAGTATAGAGCATACCTTTGCGAACATATTTTCGTGGAGAGAGAAGAACCTCCATATTCTGAAGCTTGCTGCTCAAGGCTCTCTTCCTGCCAGACCGGCGCACATTGTGGTCCTCACCAGCTGCCTCCCGTTCCTCATGGAATATCTTCACCATAGCATTGTGTTTCAACGCTTGGTCTACTTTTGTATCAGTCCTCTTCATACTGCTATTCCTCAAAATTACATCACCTTTAGCTGTTTTTAATTTGTCCTTCTTTTTCTCCTTTTCCCTTGAATTTGATACATTTGTCGATACAGTTTGTTGAGGTTTCCCTTTATACGAATGACTACCAGTGCCTGACTGGCTAGATCTTGTTCTTGTCATAGTCACATGTGTAAGTCTGAAAGAAATTAAGTGCAATAACAATATACAAGGCGTAACTGTGAGACTTGACTTCTTGTAGCCACATTTAACATTGTCAGGAAGAGTCTGATGTCACCCTTTTCCCACCCCTCCATCCACAGATCTGCAGCACCTGTGACGTCATCCGTGAAGGCCACAGGCACAGTTGACAGACACAGAAGGGAGGCTAGTGGAAAGGGGGTATGCACAGCTACTAAAAGAAGGAGAAAAGAGTTTCACACCTATATGTTAAGTATAGTGATGATTTAATATCTCATCTATCTGGTAGTACCATATTCCTTCAGTTCTTAGCTGATAACAGAAGACTTTTAAATGCCACTGTTGCAATATTAATATTCTCATATTCACCAGGTGGTGCATCATTTGCAAACCTGTACCCAATGATACGGCACAGCTAGTTGTCAATTACCATTGTATATCTTATAGGAGTACAGTAATTTCCGGAGTATAAGTTGCACCGGTGTATAAATCGCAACTGCCGATTTTTCAGTGTGTCGAAGCACTGTGCACGACAGTGCAGTTAAAATAATGTTACGGTCATTTACGTATGTTCTGGAACACCAAAAATGTACCTATGTTTTGAAACACCCCCAATTTTGGAAAAAATAATTATTTTTCGTGGCTGTATGTTTTAGTACACCACAGATGGTGGGTAATGTTTTTGTATCAATGTTTTAGTACACCTTAACTTTCCGGAAATATACCTATCTAGTTAGGTCGCGGCTGTGAAGATATAAGACATATATAAGCTTAACATTGAAATCGGTCTCTTTAGTTTATTTACTACAAGAAGGAAGCCCCCCCCCCCCCCCACTCCCCGACTCGCGTACATTGTTTATGCCTGGGCTGCCTGATTGCTGTCTGCACCACCCTCTACCCCTCACCCCTGCCTAGCCATGTGACACGCATTTCTCCACTTCTCTTCTGTCTATCAGAGCTGGTTGACCGACAGTAGTCCCCATTCCAACAGCTGCCCAGCCCACCCCGGTCGTTTTGGAGGAGGGCTGTTCCCCTTAGCCGGCCAAGCGCCTGTGGTGATGGAGCCCCTAAATTTGTGACACCTCCCCCCTCCCGCTCCTTCTCGACTGGTCCCCTTACTCTGATGCCAGGCTTTTGAGAGGAAGCGAAGAAGCCAAATACTGTGGGACAGTTGACTGGCTGACCTCCCCCCACCCTGCCCCTTACATGCATCTTGTGGTGGCTGCATCCTGTGGCGGCTACGGAAGCTCTTGGGCTGACTGACTGTACAAACCCCCTACCCTTTACCACCACCCACCCTCCCCACCAAGGAAAAAATGTATCAAAGCTTTGGAACAGCTGGAAAAGTATATTATTTTTTTGGCTGTATGTTTTGGTACAACCAGGTTTGTAATTATTTTTCCGGTGTTCCAAAACATATGTACATGACGTATGTTATATTGACCTCCACTGAAGAAAGCTGAAGAGGTCACATGTTATGTAATCATACATAGGTTTTTTTACATAGGTTGATTACTGTAAGTGTACATAGACATATATATTAACTCCCATTTTATATGTTCTATAACAACTTTGAAGAACAATTCAATGCTTTAAAACCGAATAACCACAATAACAATAAAGAGTGACATCAAAATATTATAAACATGACATCACAATGAGAATTTTTAAGCAACCGAAAGGTTAGCTCTGACATCAAAACCACCACCAAGGTCAAGGTTTTGAATAGCATGACACTTTTTGTTGTAGAGTCCCTTCTGAAAGCTGTTAATATCTTTTAACATTTTAACTGTATTCTTGCTCCTGGCATCTTTTTGAAAGTTGAATGCTGGTAAAATGTACAGTCACATGTGAAACATAGGCCAAATTTAAATTTATTTTGAATATTGATGCAGATTTATGTTAATAGAATAGCTGAATTAATATATCTATACTCGCATTTTACATAACGCCTATCTATATTAATTTACTTAAGTTGCATTTCAAGCTCTTTCCCCCCAAAGTTAAGCCCAGGCTAAAATTTATATCAAACTTTACAGAAAACTCAATTGTTCAGAAACCTGATAAACATTGCCATTTCGGCTGTGGTGTGGCAAACATGTCTATCCTGGGATACCACAGAACTCTGTTACGGTAATGCTACTTATACCAAAGCATAGCGAAGCACACAAAGTGATGACGTTTACCACTAAGTTGAAAACTTGTAGTAAATTGATATCACAGGCAAGGCTAAGACTCTCTTTGACAATCTGGCATGGGTGGAGTATAGACAAAAGAAATCTTGAATGATTCAAGGACAGATTCTGATTTGTATTTGGACCTCTTTAGTTTTGGCGGGGAAAGAGCTAGACATGCAACTTTAACTATAAACGTTCAGGTGTTATATGTCTTCCCTTACCCAACTGTTTTAGATTTAGGCTACTCGCTTACTTTAGTTCTAAATTTGTCAACAACAGCATTGTCTGCCAGTCATTATAATCTGAGCTGTTGGTCCTGGATACAAGGATATTGGCTCTAAGTTCATAGAAAGTTGCCTGTCAGTATCACTATCGGCCTCCACTCAGCCACTGGCTCGATTCTAAAGTCAGTCATAAATGCTGTAGACACACGTTTCGACCCATATTTTCCACGAATTTACCTCGATCACTCTCAAAATTACTGACGCGAGAAAGCAATACTAGACCATTTTAATGATACTAAACTTACGTTTGTACTGCAATGTTATCCTTTTTTAAGACATAAACAATATTTCTCCATGCTGACACTCCATTGGCAGCAGACACACTTTCGCAAATAGACTAAATCACAGACAATGAAAGGCTCTATAGTTGCCATTGCATCCTTGTGGCTGGAATAAATATAGAGCATGTATTGTTCAAAGCACATTCAGCGCCATGGCAACCATCATTTTATGACGTGTGTTGTAGTCTTTTGGCGACAGAGCATTTTCTGCCAATGGCATGTCAGCATGGAGAAATATTCTTTGTATCATAAAAAAGGATAACATCGCATTACAAACGTAAGTTTGGTATCATTAAAATGGTCTATAGTCGGCGCGTTTAATATCTGCCACCTTGCTTTCGTAAATATTTTTGTCTGTGTACTATTTGCAGCCACGATTTATGTATTTATTTTCTCCATTACACGAGACCCGTGTGAATTGAACTTACTTGAAAGTATATCTTGTTTAATAACAGCACAACACGATAGTCTCCAGCATAAAGTATAGCAGACGAAAGTGTGTTGACAGCCGGCTTTTTTTTTACGTCTTAAGGTGAAGGTCATATTACTGCATTTTTATTGGTTAAAAGATGTAAGCCCACGGAAGAGTCTAATATCAGGCACTAGAAAAGGGGACAGAGCATTGTGTGCCCATGCAAAGTTTAAGTTTCTATACTAACAGTAATTTTAGCGTCTCAAAGCAAAAGCAATTGCAAAATGAATATTCACATATATGAGAGGAACTATAAATGCATGTAAGCTTAAAGTTGCATGTCGAGCTCTTTCCCGCCAAAACTAATGAGGTCAAAATATATATAAGAAACAGTCCTTGAATCATTCAAGACTTCTTTTATCTATACTCCACCCATACCAGACTGCCAAATAGTGTCTCTTAGCCTTGTCCGTGATATCAATTTACCACAAGTTTTCATTTTAGTGGTAAACGTCATCAGTTTGTGTACTTCGCGATGCTTTGGTATAAGTAGCAGTGCCGCGACCGAGTTCTGTGGTGTCCCAGGATAGACACTTTGCCACACCACAGCCGAAACGGCGATGTTTATCAGGTTTCTGAATTTATAGAATGAAACAATCGAGTTTTCTGTAAATTTTGATATAAATTTCGCCTCGGCTTAGTTTTGGCGGGAAAGAACTCGACATGCAACTTTAATTCAAGCTACGGTTTGACATTTACACAACCTAACCCCCCTCACCAAAATACCAGCAATACTATCGTCCACAGACATGACAGATGACAAGGTAAACAGAGCAACGGCCATAGCGAAACTTGTCTGCTTCATTTGCGCGAAACTCATAATGTTGGCATCATGTAAATTCTTTTGACAACAGGACTGTGAGTATGCCAAATTCTGTTAGGTCTTTGGTTCAAGTTGATAAATATAGACTGATATAAGGCTTGTCAATGAAACATTTCATGTCAAATTAAAAAACGAGGCGGCAAATAGTTTTTTCCGTGCCGACTATAGTGTTGCTTTCTCAGTCACATTAGGAATTTTAAGAGTGATCGAGGTAAATTCACGAAAAATATGGGCCGAAACGTGTGTCTATGGCATTTATGACTTTGACTTTAGGTCTGTTGGCTGGTGTTAGATCTGAGACAGTTGTTGCTCCGCACAACATGAAACCAACAACGTTAAATGGGGCTAATGTGTCACTTGCCTAGCCCCAACCTTGTCACAAGGCTTGTGGCTTATCAGCTGATCAGTCTGCCGTAACAATTAAGGCATTATGGCGTTAACCATGTTATTGTTAACGCCATCAAACGGGGCTAGCCCTGGTTACTGTCGCAGCACAGCCTCAGGTGCGGAGACTCGCAATAGTCTGATAGTGAACAGGTGAACGCCATCTGTTGACTGTTCCTCATTTTGGATCGGTCGTGCATGTCGTGAGAGAATACACCTGGTGACACCAAAGCCAAAGGAAATGAATGTATAATCTGATAATGTCAGGGCTGTGTGCTGGGTAGTTTGGTCCGTGTGTGGTACAGACCTGCAGACAACAGGAGAGGCCCAAGACGTCCACAATCTCCCTTTGGTGAGGCGAGAAAATAACGAAAAAGACACTTCCCCCTCCACATTGGTATGCCTGCGTCCGGAGCCGTGGACTTGTGGGTCCACAACCTGTGAAACGTCGCATACGACTAAAATAGACTAATTAAAGAAAACAGCAATGTAGGCCACGAATCACACAAGCCCACACCATGACGCGGTCCACAACGGGCTCCGGGCTGTAGTTTATTAATTCACATATTACATCAAATGAGGTGTCATACGAAAGGTCTACATCCCGACAAGACAGGTATATCTTTTAAAATATAAGGAGAAATCATTTACATGGCCAAATCAGTTGGCGAATTGGGTCCCTGTCGGGCACTGGCCTGAAATATACGGCCCCAAGCTGCCATGACGCTCAACTTAGGCTTGTGGACCCAATGTCCACAACGGGCTCCGGGCTGTAGTTTCGTTATTCATTCACATATTATATCGCATGAGGTGTCATACGAAAGGTGTACATCCCGACAAGACCAGTACATCTTTTAAAATATAAGGAGACATCATTTACATGGCCAAATTAGTTGGCGAAGTGGCTCCGTGTCGGGCACTGGCCTGAAATATACGGCCCCAAGCCCAAGCCGTGACGCTCAGCTAAGGCTTGTGGACCCAATGTCCACAACGGGCTCCGGGCTGTAGTTTCGTTATTAATTCACATATTATATCAAATGAGGTGTCATACGAAAGGTCTACATCCCGACAAGACCAGTACATCTTTTAAAATATAAGGAGACATCATTTACATGGCCAAATTCTTTGGCGAAGTGGGTCCCTGTCGGGCACTGGCCTGAAATATACGGCCCTAAGCCCACGCCGTGACGCTCAGCTTAGGCTTGTGGACCCAATGTCCACAACGGGCTCCGGGCTGTAGTTTCGTTATTAATTCACATATTATATCAAATGAGGTGTCATACGAAAGGTCTACATCCCGAAAAGACCAGTACATCTTTTAAAATATAAGGAGACATCATTTACATGGCCAAATTAGTTGGCGAAGTGGCTCCCTGTCGGGCACTGGCCTGAAATATACGGCCCCAAGCCCACGCCATGACGCTCAGCTAAGGCTTGTGGACCCAATGTCCACAACGGGCTCCGGGCTGTAGTTTCGTTATTCATTCACATATTATATCAAATGAGGTGTCATACGAAAGGTCTACATCCCGACAAGACCAGTACATCTTTTAAAATATAAGGAGACATCATTTACATGGCCAAATTAGTTGGCGAAGTGGCTCCCTGTCGGGCACTGGCCTGAAATATACGGTCCCAAGCCCACGCCATGACGCTCAGCTTAGGCTTGTGGTCCCAATGTCCACATAGGGCTCCGGGCTGTAGTTTCGTTATTCATTCACACATTATATCAAATGAGGTGTCATACGAAAGGTCTACATCCCGACAAGACAGGTATATTTTTTTAAATATAACGAGACATCATTTACATGGCCAAATTAGTTGGCGAAGTGGGTCCCTGTCGGGCATTGGCCTGAAATATACGGCCCCAAGCCCCCGCCATGACGCTCAGCTTAGGCTTGTGGACCCAATGTCCACAACGGGCTCCGGGCTGTAGTTTCGCTATTCATTCACATATTATATCAAATGAGGTGTCATACGAAAGGTCTACATCCCGACAAGACCAGTACATCTTTTAAAATATAAGGAGACATCATTTACATGGCCAAATTAGTTGGCGAAGTGGCTCCCTGTCGGGCACTGGCCTGAAATATACGGCCCCAAGCCCACGCCATGACGCTCAGCTTAGGCTTGTGGATCCAATGTCCACAACGGGCTCCGGGCTGTAGTTTCGTTATTCATTCACATATTATATCAAATGAGGTGTCATACGAAAGGTCTATATCCAGACAAGAGCAGTACATCTTTTAAAATATAAGGAGACATCATTTACATGGCCAACTTAGTTGGCGAACTGGCTCCCTGTCGGGCACTGGCCTGAAATATACGGCCCCAAGCCCACGCCATGACGCTCAGCTTAGGCTTGTGGATCCAATGTCCACAACGGGCTCCGGGCTGTAGTTTCTTTATTAATTCGCATATTATATCAAATGAGGTGTCATACGAAAGGTCTACATCCCGACAAGACCAGTACATCTTTTAAAATATAAGGAGACATCATTTACATGGCCAAATTAGTTGGCGAAGTGGCTCCCTGTCGGGCACTGGCCTGAAATATACGGCCCCAAGCCCACGCCATGACGCTCAGCTTAGGCTTGTGGACCCAATGTCCACAACGGGCTCCGGGCTGTAGTTTCTTTATTAATTCGCATATTATATGAAAGGAGGTATCACACGAAAGATCTACGTCTCGACAAGACATACACTTCTTTAAAAATGAAATGAAACCTCATTCACATGGTCTAGTAAGTTGGCGAACAGGGTCCCGGTCCAGGCACTGGCTTTCAATATAAGATCCCAAGCCCACAGCGTGACGTTCAGCCTAGCCTTGTGGACTCAAGGTCCAATGTCCACAGCGGGCTCCGGGCTGTGATGTCTTTATTATTTCACATATTATATCAAACGAGGCGTCAGATAAAAGGTTTTCCCAGATTGCGAAAAATAAATTCCTTTATTCCCAGGCCACCATGAATTAAATGAAAAATTGCCGGCATACAATGTAAAGGGTGGATACATGATATAAATTGGCGATTTCCCAATTCACGGCTATTTATCCTTGAGAATCTCAGTTCACGACTAATGAAAATCCATGATGATCGGATAAAATCCCATTCCCGGTTCACGAACAATTATTTTCTGCATTCCCAGTTCACGGTGAAATGAAAAGCGCATTTCCGAGGAACGGAAATACCCCTTGCCCGACCCCCCCCCTCCCTATTTAAGTTGGTGACAAGCGCACGCCCAGCAGGCGTCCCGTCACATTGCACCGATAGTTTGGCATCAACAAGGATAGTTTTACACGATCCTTGGTATCTGCTGGATAGCTCGGGCCGAGCACGGCAGATTCCCGCCCGGGGAATTCCTGCGCCAAGTCGTGGCCGCCAATTTCAGCGTTCACCAGCAGTTGTGCAGTTGTGCGACGTATCGCGGTCAAAGGTGAAAGTATCTTTGCTCTGGGCGTTTGCTCGGCATGCCTCCCCTATGTTGGGTCCCCCTCGCAAGCGGTTAGCGCACGCACCGCCCCTTCCCATGCTCCGGGAGCACCCTGGTCTGAGGTGGAGCTATCTATCCATGGCTTAATGTCACAAGTTTGTCGCACTGCACCCCGGTATTCATTCCCTGGGCTACTTTCGTAACAAGGATCCCTGCAGAAAATTGGGCGCGCGATTCAAATATTGGCCTTGAAATCGCGCCTGGCATTCAACGAAAAACCGGGTGGCCGCAGGTTGGTATCTGGGATGGGGAGAGGGCGGGATACTACGGGTTCGTCTCGCGCCCTGCATGCCGATGAAACTAAATAAGATAAAGCTGTCACCAATGGTGTGAAATAGTACGACACCATCGGGGTGACGGGGAGGAGGTGGAGAGCGATGAGAACAGCCCATAAAGCTGGCTGTAGGCCTATGTATGCATCATTGCTTTGTGTTATCCCCACCCGCCACTACTAAAAAAATTTGATAAGCAACCAACTAATACCCACTTACACTTCTACTAATGTATATCCACAATAATTAGCACCCCAGGACAGTGAAGAGTGAGCGGGAGGTATGGGGTGATAAAGCCTACATTGTAAATGTAATCGAATGCGATGCGATTAATTACTTGGAAATTTCATAATTACGATTACGATTACAGGCAAATAGAAGTAATCGATTCATTACGAATATCTTAATAGATTGCAATTACATAGGTCGCCTACTATTATTTTGAAAGTAGTCACAATTACAATCATGATTATATTATTATACGGATAATCTAAATAAATAAATTTGATTTTAATCAATAATTTCAGAAGCCGGGCGATTTATAACCGGCCTTGTTTGGGGGTTAGACAGTTAAGAGATCATAACGCAGCTGCTTTTGCCAGCAGTTTCCGTTTATTCTTTCATCAACACATGGGGCATGCGATGTTGGCCATGGTCGGTGAATGAGCCCTATCCCAGTGTCCAGACTCCAGCAGACACGGGGTGTGGCGTGGATAGTCTGCAAGTTGTGTCTCTCCATCTGTGTGTGTCTCAGTGTGTCTCAAGCCACCCGCCCTGTATATATGCTGGGCGCCGGTCATCCGGAGCTAGACGAGCAGACCCATTTCTATCGTGGGCAGTTCACCCAGCCAGCCGTCATACATAAAATATAGTATTCGAAACTACAAGCACGCATTTCACAACCCACTGGGTTGTGGCAGGCATGTTTAAACCTGACAGCACCGCCTTACTGGCCTCACAATGCATATAGAAGGCAGCTAATGAATGAAACCTTATTTATTCTGGTTATAATTTCTTTGTATTTTCACCCTGTGATACATTCAAATATCAGCTGTCTGTATGAAGCTTAGCCTGGAGAGCGGCGGATTTCTCATCGCGGGGTTGTGCATTACCCCCGATTGTTTTTTTTTACATTTACTGATGGCTGAAACTGTGTCTTCCCCATATTATGGATTATTAGTATAGATTAGTTCAGGCGACCCCTGGCGACCCCGCCAGTTTGCTGGTTTACATATTGTTTAAATAGTTTAACATAAAATACACAAAATATCCTTATAATACAAATTAACACGCTGCATTTAGCATTATCGTCATGCCAGAGAGGGCGGAGTGGTGGGCAATAGTCACTTATGGCCTCTATGTTAAATGATTGGTAATAAAGAAAGAGCCAATGCTTCATGACTGTATGGATATACCATACGTTGCCGCACCCTACTCTTGAACCAGGTAGAGTTCATTTTCTAACTATCTAAACATAATTAGCATATCTGATCACGACCGCGGAATTCTCTTTACAAAATGAGTACCGTGGAGAAGACACAGTCTTCAGCATGAAGAAGGGTTGCAGCCATCAGTAAATGCCATAGCAACTTTTGCCCCTATCAGGAATTGAACGCATAATCTTACGATCAGAAATCGGCTTTTACCCAGGCTTCATACATACTGCTGGTACTGGAATCGCTTGCTTCTGAACTCATGATACCGTTCTCGCCAAATTCATCCAATATTAACTTGTTGAAATAGTTACTTTAAGGTTTAAACCATGGGAAGTATGATTAGCATCCGTCCGTCTGCGAAAGACAATGGATTTGCAGCTTTGTTTGGTTTAAGTGATACGATTTGCGTCGCGGTATTTGCGCTTATGACTAAATAAACCTCGCCTATCTGTCACGTTCGTCTAGGGGTCATTTATAACGTATAGATAAAACAATGGGCGAAATGAGGGCGAAAGATTGTATTTACATAATACAATAAAATTCTTCTTTCTTTCCCCTCTTTCTTTCTCGTTCTCGTCATACATGGCAGCTAGTATTCTTTCGTACAAGTCCGCTTCTCTCAGCATTCACAGCTATAATTAAACAATATAAACAAGTCATAATTATTGGTCAAGGTATACACACATACATTGGTGGCAATACATGTTTGAACTTATAAACAAATATAAAATATGAATATATATGAATAAAATATGAAATATAAACAAATAAGTACACTTAAGACACTTACGTGAACATTCACCATTTCCGTTACCATATCTGGCACCCAGCTCTCACATCATCTTCTAGCAGCAAGACAGCTTGTCACCTTGGCACACAGCCGCACAATATACAAAACCTGGCACACAGCCTCACAATATCATGGCACACAGCCTCACAATAGCATGGCACACAGCCTCACAATATCATGACGCACAGCCTCACAATATCATGGCACACAGCCTCACAATATCATGGCACACAGCCTCACAATATCATGGCACACAGCCTCACAATATCATGGCACACAGCCTCACAATACCATGACACACAGCCTCACAACATCATGGCACACAGCCTCACAATATCATGGCACACAGCCTCACAATATCATGGCACACGGCTACTGCCACTCCCATCTCTACTGCAATTAAAGCAATATATTCCGTAATTTTTTGTATTACCAACCTCTTTTCCATGTCAAATAAGTACATTCTGCCTTGAATTTAAATCCTGAAAGCCTGGGGGCTATCTGGAGAGAAGCAATTTGGTCACCGTAGCAGAAGTTGGTGGCCGGCTTTATATCCCTGCGCGCCTGTTCGCCGTTCGGTATTTTGTGTGTGATGTCGACAGCGGCTCGCCATCACGTTCGCGCGCGATAAAAATAGACCGCGCAGATTTACGTTGAAAAGTTTGTTTTACAGACTCAAAGAGATATAAAACATATGCATCATAAGTTTTGAGATACTTTTAGTCTTGATTCTAAAATGTAAAAAATCTAAGATGGCGCATGTAAGTATATTGCTTTAACCAGACACTAAAATTAACTCGTACACAGTCACGCAATTAGACCTTCCCAGATAGAACGCTCACACAACTTGGCCAACTTTGGCACTCCTTCACACAGATGAAACTGACATAGACATCGATAACTCAAAACCATAACTCGAAAAAGTCGGGGCTCGTCCGGGATATATCTAAAATATGTAGCTGATTGTATAACTCCTTCCTCGCGCATATGTATTGCGGTTGGCTTATTTTTCCCGTATGATTATACTAAGCCAATAATTTACGTCAAACGTGTCAATTGTACCACCATGGTCGATTTATGTTTAAACTTGTGCTCAGGTGTTTCAGCTGCTTATCACTTGGAGTGTCAATACTTTATATACGGAACCGCACGTGGAGTGTCCTTGTCATGTTGGAGGCGTGTTGTGGAATATCAAGCAGTGGACCGAAGCAGGTGGTCTTTATATCTCTTGTTGGGTGAGTGAAATCTACATATTGTTTTTGACTGAGATCGATAATCCAGTTTATTCACTCAAACGAAACCCCGAAACCAGTTCACGTGATAATGTTAATTATTCATTCATAGATTCTTATTTGTCAAGTTGTCGTGGACATGGATAACGTAGAGTTGAAAGAGTTAATGGGGCTTGGCAATGACTTAGGTTATGCCGATAAAGAGGTAAAAGACTTCGTGGAAAATGAAAAGAAAGAAAGGTTGGAAACTCGTAGATGGGACTTGGAGATAGAACGCGATGAGAGGCGTATGAATTAAACGAGAGTTTGAAGTAACTAAACTCGAAAAAGAGACTGAATTAGAAAAGGTTAAGAAGGACGCCGAAACAGAAAGTATTTGTAAAGATAGTACAACTCATCACCAACATGTTCCGGTCCCTAAGTTACCAACATTCCAAGACGGTAAAGACAATATTGACGCATATTTGAATCGATTTGAAAGGTTTGCTAATTGTTAGGAATGGCATACGGACGACTGGGCAACTGCTCTTAGTGCACTACTTACTGGACGGGCTTTGGAAACCTACTTCAGGATGTCAATAGAAGACGCCAGTGATTATGATAAAGTTAAAACCGCTTTACTACACAGATATCAGTTGACCAAAGACAGGTACAGAACAAAAGAAAGAAGAAAGTTTTTTGACACTAATGTTGAACCAGGACTGACACCGAGTGAACAGATGGCTCGACTCCGCAGTAATTTAACCAGGTGGGTTGAGTTATCAGATATTAAGATGACGTACCATGAACTGGGTGATCTCTTCATTAGAGAACAATTTCTTCGATGATGCAGTCTTGATTTGCGCACATACATTCGTGAGAAAGATCCTCATTCTAGTGACTCTGTCGAAGAATATGCTGAGCGCTACTTGCAAATTCACGGTTGTACATTAGACGGTAAGAAAACGCGCGTGGTGACCCGTGACAGAGACATGCAGAATAACGGGACAGACAAACGTTGTTATAAGTGCAAGCGAATCGGACATGTTGCAGACCGATGTCGCAGTAATGTAACTACATATGAAGATCGGAAACAGACAAATAACTCTGCTCCCTCCCCTATTGATAGACGACGATGTTTCCTTTGTGACAAAACAGGTCATATAGCAAGATAATGTCGCAACTCCAAAACTCCAGGTGTTAAACAAAGAGCGGGTGCAATGATGTTGACGAATACCGTAGACACTAGTGGTGCTGACTTGTCGATGTCAGATAATGATCTTGAGAATGCTAACGTAGAAACCGCTGGTTGTTGCGTAATGAGTGTATCTGAGTTGAAATTAGTCAATGGCAAATATCTCCCAATTGTAAGTGGAGATTGTTCAGAACCAAGCGCTGATTCCATGGGAATGCCTGTTAGAAAGGGTCTGATTGGTGACACTTTACTCAATGCCTTGCGTAACACAGGATGTAGCGGAGTTGCTGTACGCTCCAGCTTAGTGAAGCCAGAGCAGCTTACCGGCAAGAATCACATGTGTTTACTAATTGACGGCACTATGCGAAAATACCCAGTTGCCAAGGTTCAAGTAAATACCCCATTCTACTCTGGAGAAGATGAAGCTTTGTGCATGCAGAACCCAATCTATGATCTAATTATTGGAAATATTGATGGTGCCAGGAAGCCTACTGATTCTTTAACCAGTTGGCAAACTAAAAATCCAGCCAAAATTGCTAATACCATTGTAACTAGGAGTCAGACAAAACGACAATGTGACGTACCGCAACCATTACGTGTTCCTGACGGTGTAGGCGAAAACGTCACTGTTGAATCTCTGATTGATGCCCTCTGAAGTCTCTTTCTAAATTGTGGTTAATGGCTCACGCCGACGATCCACCCAAAATTAACAACTCGAATACTTCTGCCTTTACAATTCGGAAGGGACTTCTTTACAAGGTCATTGAACCGCTGATACCAGGTCGCGACGCGATAAGACAGTTAGTAGTTCCCAGTTCGTATCGTCCTCAGGTTCTCGCTTTGGCTCATGAATCACTCATTGGTGGTCATTTAGGCATCAGGAAGACCAGTGATAAGATATTAACTCAATTCTATTGGCCAAATGTATATGGTGACGTCACGCGATTCTGTCGATCCTGCGACATTTGTCAATGCACTATTCCCAAAGGCAAATCTGGTAAAGCTTCTTTGGTTCAACTTCCATTGATTGACAGACCATTCAAACGTGGTGCTGTCGACTTAGTTGGTCCTATTCAACCTTCATCTGACAGAGGTCACCGATATATCTTGACTGTCATAGATTATGCCACCATGCAGGTACCCTGAAGCTGTTCCCTTGAAGAAAATTGATACGGAGACTGTTGCCGAGGCACTTTTGAGTATATACAGCAGAGTTGGTTTCCCTGACGAAGTGCTCAGTGACTTAGGTTCGCAGTTTACATCAGACTTGATGAGAGAAGTTTGCAGACTAGTCTCTATCAAACAGCTTACTACAACTCCTTACCATCCCATTTGTAATGGATTGATTGAAAAATTTAACGGTACCATGAAGCAGATTTTAAAGCGTCTCTGTAACGAAAAAACCCAAAGCTTGGGACAGATAATTGCCAGCAGTTTTGTTTGCTTATCGTGAGGCTACTCAGGAAAGCTTGGATTTTCCCCATTTGAAATGTTGTATGGCTCATGACAAATCGTCTCTTACTTTGAAAATGATGTTGACGAAACAACCGGTGTTACGTATGCCGGATTTTTCTAAGACTTTCTGGTTACAGACAGATGCGTCAGATAGTGGCATTGGTGCCGCCCTTTTGCAGAGCTACCCAGATGGAAAGTTTCCCATAGCTTATGCCAGTAAGAAACTCATTGCCCGTAAAAAGAATTATTCAGTCATAGAACGCGAATGTTTGGCCTTGGTGTGGGCCATTAAACGTTTTCAAACTTACCTATATGGAAAGGAGTTCGTCTTAGAAACTGTTCATCAACCCTTAGTTTACATTGACAAATGCAAAGTCTCTAATAGTCGTATTATGAGATGAGCGATGTTTCTCCAGAACTACAAAGATCAGATTCGTGCCATTAAGGGCAAAGACAGTGTTATCGCTGATTATCTTAGTCGTATGCAGGAAAAGATGTGTCTTGTGTGCGTAATATTTGTACATAATTTTAGAAACCCGTTGTTGGTAAAATATGCCGTGATATTTTCTTAAGAAAGGAGTATTGTCATGGATTCATGGTTTTTCGAGTTATGGTTTGGAGTTATCAATGTCTATGTCAGTTTCATCTGTGTGAAGGAGTGCCAAAGTTGGCCAAGAAATCAAGTTGTGTGAGCGTTCTAGATGTCAGCATCTGGAAAGGTCTAATTGCGTGACTGGACGAGTTAATTTTAGTGTCTTTGGTTAGTTGCAGTAGAGATTGGGGTGGCAGTAGCCGGTATATATAGAACCGCAGTAAAGAGATAAACAGATGAGAGATGAGGTTACTGTTGTGAGGCTGTGTGTCAGCGCGTTGTTAGGCTGTGTGCCAGCGCTTTATTAGGTTGTGTGCCATTATATCATGCTGCTGTGTGCCATGATATTGTGAGGCTGTGTGCCATGATATTGTGAGGTGTGCCATGATATTGTGAGGCTGTGTGCCAGGTTTTGTATATTGTGCGGCTGTGTGCCAAGGTGACAAGCTGTCTTGCTGCTAGAAGATGATGTGTGCTGGGTGCCAGATATGGTAACGGAAATGGTGAATGTTCACGTAAGTGTCTTATAAGAGTACTTATTTGTTTATATTTCATGATTTCAAACATGTATTGCCACCAATGTATATGTATATACCTTGACCAATTGTTATGACTTGTTTATATTGTTTAATTATAGCTGTGAATGCTGAGAGAAGCGGACTTGTACGAACGAATACTAGCTGCCATGTATGACGAGAAAGAGAAAGAAAGAGG
The DNA here is from genome assembly GCA_964019135.1 of Arenicola marina. Taxonomy (NCBI): domain Eukaryota; kingdom Metazoa; phylum Annelida; class Polychaeta; family Arenicolidae; genus Arenicola; species Arenicola marina. Next base: position 76,042,381 of record OZ025248.1, read on the forward strand.
GGGAAAGAAAGAAGAATGTTTCGCCTTCTTTCGTCCTCATTTTGTCCATCGTTTTATTTATACGTTATAAATTACCCCTAGACGAACGTGACAATGTGACCGACAAATCTTACCACAGTCGTCGCATCGTTGACCTGTCGTTAGGTCTTGGTTTGTACTCGCCGGTGGGCGCCTAGATTGGCGTTTCAAGTCCAGTTTCTCAAACCAGAGCCCGTCGGGGTGGGCCATTCCTTCACACACGATACGTGCCCACCCCCTCACCCGGGATGCCAGATCTTCCCAAGAATCCGAATCGATGCCGAAAGTCCTCGATCATGCCACGCTTGCAAACATGATTGTAATCGTGTTTACACTCAATATCATCGAAATCGTAATCGATTACTTTTGTATTTCTTATAATCGTAATTGATTATATTTGCAATGTAATCACCCCACGCCTGCCATGCGGTACATATTTTGTGTCTAGTGCAGACCGCAAACCTCCACAGGTGCACAGCCCGTGTCAAATGCAGACCACAACTCTCCCGAGATGCACGGTCCGCGCTTTAATGCAGACCACAATCCCCTAGAGATGCACATTTCATGGCTAACTTTATGAGGAGTTTGCGTACTAATGTGTGTGTATGGCTACATGCAGAAAGACTTTGAGTATAAGTGTATGTGGACTTTGAGTATTAGTGTGTGTGTGTATGGCTTCACGCAGAAAGATTTTGAGTATTAGTGTGTGCATGGCTACATGCAGGAAGACTTTGCATACTAGTATGTGTGTATGTTTGCAAGCACTAGACGTCTAGCGTTGGTAGTAATAAGCGAAAGAAATAACAGTATGACAGTATTTTGTTTTATACGTCAAATAGTAGCAGGCAGAAGGTAGACATTGGGCAGAAATAATATCGATAATAATATTAACCGGGAGCTACTGAATAACGGGACATAAATGTTTACGATAATTTCAACATTATGATAATTAGAATTGTTTCTGTACGTCGGTCTTTAACGTCACGCTTCCGGTACTATATTGGTACAGATTGCATCTAGATATGTTGTTGTTATTCCAACTGAGATACATATACGCCATATACACATTTTTGTCAGCGTGCTTTAGCTGCAATTTGCGTATTCTGTACTGGATACAATAATACTTGAAAATGGTTCTGTACTGGATACAATAATACTTGAAAATGGTTCTGTACTGGATACAATAATACTTGAAAATTGTAGAGGCTCGGACATGCCACATATGTCCATAAAAGTTGGCGAACGATAGCTGTTGTCGTTAGGTCAGTAGAGGGTACGAACAAAAACAGGAGTGCATAAAGCTTAAGTCTAGTGGGTGCCGGTGGGCGGGGGGGCGGGCCAGTAAAGCCGGAGTCTGATGAATGTCGACGGGGCGCGGGGCTGCAGGAGTCGGGTGGATGGGTGTGGGGGATGAGCAGAGAGGAGTCCATTAACCCTGGTTAGTGTGGGTGGAATTGGATACTGCCGTGACTGATGTTAAGAGCAGCGTATTATAGCTTTCCCGGGCAGAGTTTCCCGGGCAGAGTTTGTTCTCTTGCTACTAATGGGAAGTTGTGGACGCGAGACAGTACGGGATTTGTTTGTTTCGATGACGGTTCGGGCGATAAGGCGTTGGGAGAAATATTATTACTGTTGGAACCAAGCCAGGTAGCCCTCCGCAGGCGATAGTATGCCGCGGGATAAGGTGATAAGCACCCGGTGGTTGTGTTCACACCTGCGATAGCTTTGACATATCTAAGAGCGGCGGCTGGATATTAATAGGTTCAGGGCGGCTGCTGGGGCCAATGGGCTCTTGCAGGCCGCGGCATAGTGGGACAGACAGCTTCATTTTATTAGTATAGATGACAAGGTTTGCAAGGCTTTCGACAACGATTCGAATTCTTGTGAAGGTCTAGCCTCCCAAAAGAGGGGTTGGCACGTGTTGTGCGTCATGGAGAGGCCAACCACGACGGTCTCTGGTTTGAGAAACTGGACTTAAAACGCCAATCCATAGTCTATAGGTGTACAGTGAGAACAAACCAAAACCTAACGAAAAGTCATCGATGCGACGACCGCGGTAAGCTCTGTCGGTGACAGGCTTATTCTCTCATAATTAAGCGCAAACGCCGCAAAACACATCTTAGAACTTAAACCGAAACAAAGCTGAAATCTAGTCTCACCGTCGGACAGATGCCATCCTAAATGTGTATATTGCTACCTTTAAAAGGAATTTGAGTACTGGATGGAATAGAGGAGATATGGCTGGCTCTTCTGCATGACGCCATAGTGTTTTCGAAGAAACGCATGGGAACATATTATACTACACACACATTGAAATATTCACAGGCGGGATTCGCACCACGCACCGCCTGCTTTGGCTGGCCTAGTAGAACAAACTGGCATACTAATATGTGCGTATGGCTAAATTTATGAAGACTTTACATACTAGTGTGTGCTTATGGCTATCATTAGGAAGACATAGCATACTAGTGTGTGCGAATGGGTATCTTTATGAAGACATGGCATACTAGTGTGTGCGTATGGCTACCTTGATGAGGACTTTGCATACTAGAGTGTGCGTATGGTTAACTTCATAAGATCTTTGCATACTGGCGTGAGTTTATGGCCACATGCACGAGGACTTAGCATCAAAACAGTATCTGCGTATCGCTACGTTTATGAATACTGGCCATGGGTCCACAAACCTAAGCTATTATATGATGGCGTTGGCTTGGGGCCGTATATTTCAGGTCAGTGCCCGGACGAGGATCCTCTTTTCCCCAGGAGCCGGCCCGGTAGCTCAGTGGGTTAGAGTACTCTGGACACCTGAGAGTCTGACGGCACGGGGATCGATGGTTCGAGCCCCGCTGTGGTCATGTCTGTGTCGTCGCGGGATAAAGATCTCATTTCTTTGCAAAGAATAGGGGGTTACCCCCGGAGACATGGCTCCACTCTCCCTTCCTTCTCCTATTCATGCGATATGACCAAAAGTGGTTAAAGCGTCCTGAATAAACAACCAACCAACCGACCCTCTTCTCCACAAGGGTCCAAAGGCTAGGCTGAATGTCACGGTTTAGGCTTGGAGCCGTATCTTTCATACCAGTGAACAGGACCCTCTTCGCCAGCGGAGATATATACCACGGTATACCATGGTATTTGATACCATGATTTACTATGGTATATCTTGGTACTGCGGTGGTCTTTATTTCCTTCTGACACCACTCTATATTTAGACGTCAAAACAGAGAAAACCAATGTTTTTCCTTTTCTTTTCGGTTGTTTATTCCAATCACATACTCCGGTTGCGAACACATGAACATTCTATACCCTTCTAACTCATGCTCGATAATCCTGGTTTCTTGGTCAAAGAAGGTCTCAAGATGATCTCCCTTTTCTCATGATCTCAACCCCTTATTTATATTAGCTAGGCCAGGAGCCCCTCCACCCCTACAGGGACCCCCCTGGCAACGTCAGGATTCTCCCTCCACGCCCACTAACGCTGAGGGGACCACCCTGGCACCCTCATGATTCCCCCCACCCCTACTAAAGCTGAGGAGACGCTCCCCTGGCTACGTCAGGATTCTCCCCCCATCCCCACTAACGCTGAGGGGACCACCCTGGCACCCTCAGAACTCCCCACACCCCTACTAAAGCTGAGGGGACGTCTGGATTCTCCCCCCATCCCCACTAACGCTGAGGGGACAACCCTGACACCCTCAGGATTCCCCCCACCCCCTACCTTCGCACGCAGGCTCAGCGCGCCGCTAATCCCTGTCCTGTGTTTTCGTTCCCACCTTGCTGTTTCGCTAAGTTCCTAGCAGTCCTTTGGCGGAGGTATATCATGATATATCATGTTATTGCGTACCATGGTATACCATGGTACTTCGGCGGATATGTATTATGATAAATCATGATATTGCGTACCATGGTATACCATGGTACTTTCGCGGACGTATATTGTAGAGGGATTTGGTAGGGCTAGACGGGGGTTGGGGTTATCATGGGGGAGTAGCAATAAGTAGAGCGGTGGTGAGCAGCGGGGTCATAAACCGGGGTCAAGGCGGGGGCAGCATGCAGGAGTGATCAGCGCAGGCGGGCGGACGCTCTCGGATAGGGGGAGGGGGGAAGCTCAGGGTTGGGGTGGTACCCCCAACTTAGGGGAGGGGCGAGTCTCCGGGTTGGGGATGGTACCCCCAACTTAGCAAGGGTGTTAATCCCTGGGTTGGGGTGGTACCCTCAACTTAGGGGAGGGGCGATAGAGAGACGTGAAGGGAAGAGAGAGAGAGAGAGAGAGAGAGAGAGAGAGAGAGAGAGAGAGATAAACGGATCGTGTGGCATGGAATATTATTGTGGAATAAAGCTGAGAAAAGAACGACATGTGTTAAATTTCACTACGCTGCCCGACGAGAGAACCGAAAAGTGGTGTCAGAAGAACTTAACAACAATATGATGATATTGCATACCATGGTGCTTTGGCAAAGGTATATAATGATATATAATGGTTTGCCAACAGATACCATAATATATCATGATATGCCAACAGATGCCATGGTATACCATAATTTTTCATGATATGCCAACAGATACCTCGGTATATCATGCTATATCATGGTATGCCAATAAGATACCATAGTATATCATGATATATCATGGCATTCCAACAGACACCATGGTATATTGTGATATATTATGTTGACCTTTCGTATGACACCTCATTTGATATAATATGTGAATTAATAACGAAACTACAGCCCGGAGCCCGTTGTGGACATTGGGTCCATAAGCCTTAGCTGAGCGTCACGGCTTGGGCTTGCGGCCGTATATTTTACGGCAGTGCCCGACAGGGACCCACTTTGCCAACTAATTTGGCCATGTAAATGATGTCTCCTTATATTTTAAAACATGTACTGGTCTTGTCGGGATGTAGACCTTTCGTATGACACCTCATGCGATATAATATGTGAATTAATAACGAAACTACAGCCCGGAGCTCGTTGTGGACATTGGGTCCACAAGCCTAAGCTGAGCGTCATGGCGTGGGCTTGGGGCCGTATATTTCAGGCCAGTGCCGGACAAGGACCCACTTCGCCAACTAATTTGGCCATGTAAATGATGTCTCCTTATATTTTAAAAGACGTACTGGTCTTGTCGCGATGTAGATCTTTCGTATGACACCTCATGCGATATAATATGTGAATTAATAACGAAACTACAGCCCGGAGCCCGTTGTGGACATTGGGTCCACAAGCCTTAGCTGAGCGTCACGGCGTGGGCTTGGGGCCGTATATTTCAGGCCAGTGCCCGACAGGGACCCACTTTGCCAACTAATTTGGCCATGTAAATGATGTCTCCTTATATTTTAAAAGACGTACTGGTCTTGCCGGGATGTAGACCTTTCGTATGACACCTCATGCGATATAATATGTGAATGAATAACGAAACTACAGCCCGGAGCTCGTTGTGGACATTGGGTCCACAAGCCTAAGCTGAGCGTCATGGCGTGGGCTTGGGGCCGTATATTTCAGGCCAGTGCCCGACAGGGACCCACTTCGCCAACTAATTTGGCCATGTAAATGATGTCTCCTTATATTTTAAAAGACATACTGGTCTTGTCGCGATGTAGACCTTTCGTATGACACCTCATGCGATATAATATGTGAATTAATAACGAAACTACAGCCCGGAGCTCGTTGTGGACATTGGGTCCACAAGCCTAAGCTGAGCGTCATGGCGTGGGCTTGGGGCCGTATATTTCAGGCCAGTGCCGGACAAGGACCCACTTCGCCAACTAATTTGGCCATGTAAATGATGTCTCCTTATATTTTAAAAGACGTACTGGTCTTGTCGGGATGTAGACCTTTCGTATGACACCTCATGCGATATAATATGTGAATTAATAACGAAACTACAGCCCGGAGCCCGTTGTGGACATTGGGTCCACAAGCCTTAGCTGAGCGTCACGGCGTGGGCTTGGGGCCGTATATTTCAGGCCAGTGCCCGACAGAGACCCACTTTGCCAACTAATTTGGCCATGTAAATGATGTCTCCTTATATTTTAAAAGATGTACTGGTCTTGTCGGGATGTAGACCTTTCGTATGACACCTCATGCGATATAATATGTGAATTAATAACGAAACTACAGCCCGGAGCCCGTTGTGGACATTGGGTCCACAAGCCTTAGCTGAGCGTCACGGCGTGGGCTTGGGGCCGTATATTTCAGGCCAGTGCCCGACAGGGACCCACTTTGCCAACTAATTTGGCCATGTAAATGATGTCTCCTTATATTTTAAAAGACGTACTGGTCTTGTCGGGATGTAGACCTTTCGTATGACACCTCATGCGATATAATATGTGAATTAATAACGAAACTACAGCCCGGAGCTCGTTGTGGACATTGGGTCCACAAGCCTAAGCTGAGCGTCATGGCGTGGGCTTGGGGCCGTATATTTCAGGCCAGTGCCGGACAGGGACCCACTTCGCCAACTAATTTGGCCATGTAAATGATGTCTCCTTATATTTTAAAAGACGTACTGGTCTTGTCGCGATGTAGACCTTTCGTATGACACCTCATGCGATATAATATGTGAATTAATAACGAAACTACAGCCCGGAGCCCGTTGTGGATATTGGGTCCACAAGCCTTAGCTGAGCGTCATGGCGTGGGCTTGGGGCCGTATATTTCAGGCCAGTGCCCGACAGGGACCCACTTTGCCAACTAATTTGGCCATGTAAATGATGTCTCCTTATATTTTAAAAGATGTACTGGTCTTGTCGGGATGTAGACCTTTCGTATGACACCTCATGCGATATAATATGTGAATTAATAACGAAACTACAGCCCGGAGCCCGTTGTGGACATTGGGTCCACAAGCCTAAGCTGAGCGTCATGGCGTGGGCTTGGGGCCGTATATTTCAGGCCAGTGCCCGACAGGGACCAACTTCGCCAACTAATTTGGCCATGTAAATGATGTCTCCTTATATTTTAAAAGATCTACCTGTCTTGTTGGGATGTAGACCTTTCGTATGATACCTCATGTGATATAATAGCGAGCTCTAGCGAGCTATTATGGTAACGTATACGAAGAGAAAAAATAAATAAATAAATAAATAAATAAAAAAAAAAAAAAATAAAAAAATAAATAAATAAATAAATAAAAAATAAATAAATAAATAATTTTTTTTTGGCTTGCCATACATTGCCATACTATGCGATTCAAAAAACGTCGGCCGCGCGTCATGGCCGAGAATGAAGGCGATAATAGGAGCCATTTCAGAAAGTTCCAGACTATATAACAGAATATACGCCTAAAATTATAATTTTATTGCTTTATTTGTCTGAATATTGAAGGATTATGATTATGAAAACTATAAAACATTGATTACATTTTTATTCACCATTTCTCCCGGCTACTAGCGGAACGCCCTCTGTTGGGACATTGATGCTAACATCCGGCAAATGCGAACCCTGGCGAACGCGTTCGAAAATCGACTCAAAGTTTTGTTTGTTTTTGCTGTTTGGCATAGATCTAAGTGATAAGAAATTTAGACGAGGTGTGTATTATTTTTTAAAGTCATCTGTTTATTTCAACTGATTGCTATGACAGTTTTCATGAATATTTCAGCCCCTGGTTGTCAATTTTTTAAGTCAGATAAGTGACCAAGTCGAGTGTCGTCTTCGCGTCGGTCTGTCAAACTGTCGTGTCACTGTCAACCCTGGTCAAATTAGACAAATAACTGACTCAGTCGTTGATTTGTTGACGTCTACTTGTCAGTACGTTTTGTTGAGATTGAAGGTTGGTATTTTGATATAAAACCATCTAACTTGACAGCTTTGGCTAATTTTGATCTTGAACTAAAGTTTTAGTCCAAGCTAAAACAAGTCAGATAGTCATCGATTAGCCTGAATGTTCAGACGGTACAGTCTTGACACTTGTTCTTGTGACTGTAACAGTAAGCATCAGACTGTCAAACTGTAACGTCTGAACATTCAGGCTAGCCATAGATATCATATGGATATGGTCAGGGAGACAGGAATGTCTGATGAAATCAATCTGGACTGGTTGAAAGAACAAGCATAGCTGTGGTTTACACCAGTGTCAGTGACCCTGAGAGTAGCCTGAAAGTTCAGACGCTAGGGCAGTCCTGACACTTGTTCTTGGTGACTGCGCTACAGTCCTGACACTTGTTCTTGGTGACAGTCACCAAGAACAAGTGTCAGGACTGTAGCGTCTGAACTTTCAGGCTACCCTGACAGAAGTAATCAAATGCAGAATTATATATTTTATTCCTCTTAAAGCAACATTTTAAGTTTAAAATTGTCCCAATACAATCATTTTCAATGTCAAATGTCAAAAACTGGTTTCCCTGCCAGACAAATATAGATCTAGATAACCATCACAAAACAATATAGGACATACAAATATTTTCATATCCAGTCTATTTGGGCATGAAATTTAAACATATCACTGGCAAAGATATAGCTAGGATATCAACAGTTTAACAAATATTGAATGAAATCCCTTTTCCCGAAACTAAACAGCCCCTCTTAAAATGTCAAGCTTTGAGTATATTCACACAAAAAATGAAATATAACAATTTAATTCTGGTCTCTATTATGGTTCCAAACCTATATTTTAGATGCCTCCACCCATGAAATATATATAGCTCTAATTTGAAGAGTTTATTTGAGACAGATTAAATAGGATTTTAAACAAAAACTGTAAATATTTTATTACCGGTATATATTGTTCATAGATCTATACTATTTCCTAACATTTGACACCTTTTGCCTAATTCTGACACATATATCTAGGACATCAAAATTTCAGCTGCAGTTTTTGTCTTTTTAAATATAACAATTTAATTCTGGTTTCTGGACTCCAAACCTATATTTCAAATGCCTCCACCCCTGAAATATATAATTTGAAGAGTTTAATTGAGAAAAATTAAACAGGAGTTTAAACCAAAACTGTAAATATTTTAAGAATATTTTATTATATATTGTTCGCATGACTTACTATTTCCTATTTTTGACACATTTTGCCTACTTTTGACACCCCAGGATAATTCAGATTTATTCACAACCATATCACTCATCTATGATTTGAAAAAATAGCTGTTTTTCAGTGCTATTTTTGTTAATTTTCAAATGATTTGAATCTATATAACTTATTTAAATTAATGCCATTATTATGATTTTTAATCAAATGCAGAATGTATATATTTTATTCCTCTTGAAGCAACATTTTAAGTTTAAAATTGTCCCAATACAATAATTTTCAATGTCAAATGTCGAAAACTGGTTTCCCTGCCAGACAAATATAGATCTAGATTACCATCACAAAATAATACAGGGCATACAAATATTTTCATAACCAGTCTATTTGGGCATGAAAATTAAACATATCACTGGCTACTTTATGACAAAAAGACCTAGGATATCAACAGTTTAACAAATACTGAATGAAATCCCTTTTCCCGAAACTAAACAGCCCCTCTTAAAATGTCAAGCTTTGAGTATATTCACACAAAAATGGTTGTACTTTGTATTGTCAACATCCCCTTGCTGACAAATAATTAAAGTATTATTCAAAAAGGCAACAATTATTCAATAAAAAGTTTTAATTCAATAATTGTTGCCTTTTTTATTAAACTTTTAATTCAATAATTGTTGCCTTTTTTTTTATTAAAGTTTAATAAAAAAAAGGCAAACATTATTGGATTTAAAGTTTAATAGAAAAAAGCAACAATTATTGAATTAAAAGTTTAATAAAAAAAGGCAACAATTACTGAAACAACAGTTTTAGTAGCTCATATTGATAAGCAAACACAAATGTGTACCATTTTGAGGATCGGAAAACTGTCTGGACTACTCCTACTCAAGCAGTATTACTTTCAAATAGAGATACCAAGTATACATAATAAACAGGGTTTAGCATGTAAAAGTGTCTACCGGTAAATAGGCAACTAACATATGGTCAGTTTACTTCATTTTACTTATACACTGGTGCGACTTATCTATGGCTCAAGTCTATTAATTTCTCAAAATCGGTGGGTGTGACTTATACACTGATAATTTGGTAACATATATGCCCAGTTTACTTATCTTTTTTGATCTTTACTTCCTAAAAACATTTTTTGTGAGAGATACCAGTATTACATTGGTAGCAAATTGTATAGATCTAGGATGATAGAAGAAGATAGATGATGATAAAACATACATTGTACTTCTGACATGTGGTGAGTGTTCAAGAAACTTATTCGTGGTGTATTTAGCAACAGTGCAGTATATGTTCTCATGGACAGGTCACAACCGCATAAAGCATGCTATAAAACATGTTATAGATTGCTAGAATGGTAGAAGAAGAAGGATGATGATAAAACATACTTCTGCCATGGTGTGAGTGTTCAAGAAGCTTACTCATGGTGTATTTAGCAATTGTTCAGTATCTGTTCTCATGGATAGGTCACAACAGGCAATGAAAAAATGTTTTTAATGAAGGAGTTACCTCAGAAAATAGTTTTAATAGAAATGATATAGATCTACTAAAGTCCTTCTAATATAAATAGAAATATTTATGGACATGTTGTCATCAATTTTTTTTTGCCATATTGGGGCACTTTCTGTGAAAGGGTGTAGCTTTGTTATGAACATATACCTGGTACATAGATAGATATAGATTGCTATAAATCTATGACCAGCTTTAAACTTGATTTAAAAATATCTCATCAACCTATATATAATTTTAGCAAAAGGAAAAAAGGGTCAGAAAATTAAAAATGAATAAGATATTAATTATCATAAAATAGATCTAATATGATTAATTATAGACTCAAGCAACTACTTATTTTTGTATTTCTCTGCATATATGACTTTAAGCCCAAATATTACCGTTAAACAACTAAGCCATCCATCTTATTTTTAATTAAAAGAAATAGATAAAAACATCATCACCCATCACCTACTCAACCCCAAGCCAACTCGACCCCAAGCTAACTCAACCTCAAACCAACTATACCCGTGTTGGTTTTGGGTCTAGTTGTCTAGAAACCTATAAGATTAGGACAGCTGGCTGCTGCAGTTGATACAGCAGCTTAAGAGCTAGGCCTTTATTATTTTTTAATTTGGGTGAGCTCGCAACTTAGGCAATGCCTATTCATATTAGCGAGCTCTAGCGAGCTATTATGGTAACGTATACAAGGGAAAAAAAAATAAAAATAAATAAATAAATTAAAAAAAAAAATGTTTGGCTTGCCATACATTGCCATACTATACGATTCAAAAAACGTCGGCCGCGCGTCATGGCCGAGAATGAAGGCGATGATAGGAGCCATTTCAGAAAGTTCCAGACTATATAACAGAATATACGCCTAAAATTAATATTTTATTGCTTTATTTGTCTGATAAATGAAGGATTATGATTATGAAAACTATAAAACATTGATTACATTTTTATTCACCATTTCTCCCGGCTACTAGCGGAACGCCCTCTGTTGGGACATTGATGCTAACATCCGGAAAATGCGAACCCTGGCGAACGCGTTCGAAACTCGACTCAAACTTTTGTTTGTTTTTGCTGTTTGGCATAGATCTAAGTGATAAGAAATTTAGACAAGGTGTGTATTATTTTTGAAAGTCATCTGTTTATTTCAACTGATTGCTACGACAGTTTTCATGAATATTTCAGCCCCTGGTTGTCAATTTTTTAAGTCAGACAAGTGACCAAGTCGAGTGTCGTCTTCGCGTCGGTCTGTCAAACTGTCGTGTCACTGTCAACCCTGGTCAAATTAGACAAATAACTGACTCAGTCGTTGATTTGTTGACGTCTACTTGTCAGTACGTTTTGTTGAGATTGAAGGTTGGTATTTTGATATAAAACCATCTAACTTGACAGCTTTGGCTAATTTTGATCTTGAACTAACGTTTTAGTCCAAGCTAAAACAAGTCAGATAGTCATAGATTAACCTGAATGTTCAGACGGTACAGTCTTGACACTTGTTCTTGTGACTGTAACAGTAAGCATCAGACTGTCAAACTGTAACGTCTGAACATTCAGGCTAGCCATAGATATCATATGGATATGGTCAGGGAGACAGGAATGTCTGATGAAATCAATCTGGACTGGTTGAAAGAACAAGCATAGCTGTGGTCAACACCAGTGTCAGTGACCCTGACAGTAGCCTGAAAGTTCAGACGCTACAGTCCTGACACTTGTTCTTGGTGACTGTAGCGTCTGAACTTTCAGGCTATCCTGACAGAAGTAGGCCTATTGCTATTTGGAATGCAGATTTTACTTTGATGTTTTTGGAATCATGTTTAGACCGAGTTATTTTGGGCCAATTGGGGCCTTTGGCTTTAAACCACTGTCTGTGACTGTAAAACTAAAAAGTAGGTAGGGTAAACACTAAATTTTCCATATGACATCAAATTTCAGCTGCAGTTTTTGCCTTTTTAAATATAACAATTTAATTCTGGTCTCTATTATGATTCCAAACCTATATTTTAGATGCCTCCACCCATGAAATATATATAGCTCTAATTTGAAGAGTTTATTTGAGACAGATTAAATAGGATTTTAAACAAAAACTGTAAATATTTTATTACCGGTATATATTGTTCATAGATCTATACTATTTCCTAACATTTGACACCTTTTGCCTAATTCTGACACATATATCTAGGACATCAAAATTTCAGCTGCAGTTTTGCGTTTTTAAATATAACAATTTAATTCTGGTTTCTAGACTCCAAACCTATATTTCAAATGCCTCCACCCCTGAAATATATAATTTGAAGAGTTTAATTGAGAAAAATTAAACAGGAGTTTAAACCAAAACTGTAAATATTTTAAGAATATTTTATTATATATTGTTCACATGACTTACTATTTCCTTTTTTTGACACATTTTGCCTACTTTTGACACCCCAGGATAATTCAGATTTATTCACAACCATATCACTCGTCTATGATTTGAAAAATTTGCTGTTTTTCAGTGCTATTTTTGTTAATTTTCAAATGATTTTAATCTATATAACTTATTTAAATTAATGCCATTATTACGATTTTTAATCAAATGCAGAATTATATATTTTATTCCTCTTAAAGCAACATTTTTAAAATTGTCCCAATACAATCATTTTCAATGTCAAATGTCAAAAACTGGGGCCCGGATATTTTGTCTGAAGTAATTTACATCGGCGCCGAGGAAAAATGTAGTGCCGATGTAGCAGGGGGAGGCTTCCACAAAAAATCTGTCACATTATTATCAAAGATCCTACCTCAGAGAAACAGAAAATGTTAAGTCCAATGAATTTGGTATCCGAATAAGTGTGTTATGGCGTATAAACCGTTCCTGTTGGCAGCCTCAGCTCAAATGGCTGTCTCCTCGGCATGCCGTAATCTCGCCAGGTGCGAAGTCTCGCGGACCAAGGGGGGGGGGGGTGGGGGGAGGAGTGCATATGTGTGCGGTCGCGTGCAACGGTGGGTGGCTCAGACGGCATGCAGGGGTGGGGGGTAATTTACATCGGCGCCGAGGAAAAATGATGCATGAGCGGAAATTCCAGAGATCCCACGAGAAGCTGTTTGAATTCCTTGTTCAGAAGATCCCTAACCTTTCCCAAGGTAACGTTGTTTTTCTTACAGACCGCGAGAAGGCGATCACGAATGCCGTCACGCGTGTGATGCCCCAGTGCGATATTTTATATTGCTGGAATCATCTACGCCAAGATGTGCGGATGTGGCTTCGCACTCACGGGGGGCGGAGTGATGATATGACCATTCTATCAGAGCACCTCTTGAGCATTCTAAAGGCTGAGACCAAAGAACTTAGTGAGGCATTAATTGATGAGCTAAGCTCTAATTGGAGCGAACCTTTTGTGAAATATTTCGATAGTTCCCTTAAGGGCGATATCTTGGCACATGCGGCCCGTTTCCAAATTCAAAAGTGGGGAGTGTATAATCCTATATCGGGAATAACAAATAATGCCTCAGAAAGTTTCAATGCGGTCATTAAGCGTTTGCTGGAATGGAAAGAGGGGCCTGTTGATTGTGTTGCATTGTCACTCTTCCATTTAACTAACTTTTACCTTGCAGAGATAGAGAGGGGCTTTATAGATGCGGGGGAGTTCAAGTTAAAGACAGCCTTTTCCTCTTTACGTAAATGTCCGGATGATGTACAGTTACCTCAGTATCGGGATTTGGATATCTTAGTCGCAGAATTGAGAGAGGGGATTAACTCAGTCGGGGTCAGTGTAGCACATGTCAAGGATAGTGAGCAGGTTCCATCCGTTGATGTCAGGGATAGTGAAGATCAGGTCCAATCGGGTGATGTGAGGGCTAGTGAAGAGGAGGAACAGGTCCCATCCGTTGATGTCAGGGATCATATGGCAGTTACTTCTAGTTTATTACGAGATAAGTTCCCGCATAACGGTTTTCAACTTAGCACCGCTGCACCTATTTGGAAGGATAAAGCATGGCAGATGCCCTCCGCCAGCTTGCGCTTGCAGAGCGTCCCCGCTCCTTGTGGGCAGATCCATCACACCGGCAAGGATCACTGGGTAGTTTCGTTTCAAGATGTAGTTGGGGGGCCGGTGTATGTATTAGACAGCGTCTACAAGGCACATGGGCCACTCACTCCCTCCCTCGAGATCCAGCTAGCCCAGATTTACGGCCACGGGCGAACTTCACTAGATGTTATACTGCCAGTCGCGCAACAACAGCAGGACGGATGGGATTGCGGCGTATTTGCCATAGCTAATTTGATTGAGTATTGTTCAGGAGGCTATACAGATCTTTTAAAGAAGGGCGTGATACCATTTGAGTTTGAGCAAGATATGATGAGGTCGTGTTTGATTGATATCATTAAGGACAAGAGTATTAGATCTTTTCCGAAATTAGACGTTCCCAGTAAGAAAGTTAAGCATAGGAAGATTAAGTTGCCATTGTATTGCTGTTGTCATCTGCCGCAATGCTATGGCGACATGGTGCAATGTAATGTATGTGATAGGTGGTTATTTCAAAAGTGTGTTAACTTGACGAAAGCTAAGATGGATAGGGATTTCTTTTGTTCGGCTTGCTCATGATTAATCAAAATAAAACAAAATAAAATGCTTCATTTAACTTACACATTGTTGTTTGTGTCTGTTCTTTCACTTGCTCAGGTTTTTATTTTATTTCTATTAACTTCGCCGCGCGCCCTCATGCCTTTCGTACTATAAACACCAATCGACCTTAAGCCACCAGTCATAACGGCTTTTTCAGACATAACAAGTTCACGCATTCTCATTAACAACGCGATACCCCAGCCCACACCACGCTTAATGGCTTCTTTCTAAATGAAACGGTAGCGAGACGCCTCCCCCGTCTCCTCTCCTCGGTCCTACTTGGTTCCTCGGACCAATGCCCAGTAACACCCCCACCCCTCTCCCCCGCCTCTTGACTTCGAAGTGCACCCCCCACCCCTGCATGCCGTCTGAGCCACATTTTGTCTGAAGTAATTTACATCGGCGCCGAGGAAAAATGTAGTGCCGATGTAGCAGGGGGATCCTCGGTACAATGCCCAGTAACACTTCGAAGTGCACCCCCCACCCCTGCATCATTTTTCCACGGCGCCGATGTAAATTACCCCCCACCCCTGCATGCCGTCTGAGCCACCCACCGTTGCACGCGACCGCACACATATGCACCCCCCACCCCCCACCCCCCCCTTGGTTCGCGAGGTTTCCCTGCCAGACAAATATAGATCTAGATAACCATCACAAAACAATATAGGACATACAAATATTTCATATCCAGTCTATTTGGGCATGAAATTTAAACATATCACTGGCAAAAATATAGCTAGGATATATCAACAGTTTAACAAATATTGCCCCACTTAAAATGTCAAGCTTTGAGTATATTCACACAAAAAATGGTTGTACTTTGTATTGTCAACATCCCCTTGCTGACAAATAATTAAAATATTAATCAAAAAGGCAACAATTATTTAATAAAAAGTTTAATAAAAAAGGCAACAATTATTGAATTAAAAGTTTAATAAAAAAGGAAACAATTATTAGATTTAAAGTTTAATAGAAAAAAGAACAATTATTGAATTAAAAGTTAAATAAAAAAGTCAACAATTACTGAAACAACGGTTTTAGTAGTTCATATTGATAAGCAACACAAATGTGTACCATTTTGAGGATCAGAAAACTGTCTGGACTACTCCTACTCAAGCAGTATTACTTCCAAATAGAGATACCAAGTATACATAATAAACAGGGTTTAGCATGTAAAAGTGTCTACCGGTAAATAGGCAATATAGGCAACATATGGTCAGTTTACTTAATTTTACTTATACACTGGTGCGACTTATCTATGGCTCAAGTCTAATAATTTCTCAAAATCGGTGGGTGTGACTTATACACTGGAAATTTGGTAACATATGCCCAGTTTACTTATCTTTTTTTTATGTTTACTTTCTAAAAACATTTTTTGTGAGAGATACCAATATTACATTGGTAGCAAATTGTATAGATCTAGGATGATAGAAGAAGACGGATGATGATAAAACATACATTGTACTTCTGACATGTGGTGAGTGTTCAAGAAACTTACTCGTGGTGTATTTAGCAACAGTTCAGTATATGTTCTCATGGACAGGTCACAACCGCATAAAGCCTGCTATAAAACATGTTATAGATTGCTAGAATGGTAGAAGAAGAAGGATGATGATAAAACATACTTCTGACATGGTGTGAGTGTTCAAGAAGCTTACTCATGGTGTATTTAGCAATTGTTCAGTATCTGTTCTCCTGGATAGGTCACAACAGGCAATGAAAATATGTTTTTCATGAAGGAGTTACCTCCGAAAATAGTTTTAATAGAAATGATATAGATCTATTAAAGTCCTTCTAATATAAATAGAAATATTTATGGACATGTTGTCATCAATTTTTTTTGGCCATATTGGGGCATATTTAGCTTTTTTATGAACATATACCTGCATGGTACATAGATAGGTATAGATTGCTATAAATCTATGACCAGCTATAAACTTGATTTAAAAATATCTCATCAACCTATATATAATTTTAGCAAAGGGAAAAAAGGATAAAAAATGAATAAGATATTAATTATCATAAAATAGATCTAATATGATTAATTATAGACTCAAGCAACTACTTATTTTTGTATTTCTCTGCATATATGACTTTAAGCCCAAATATTACCGTTAAACAACTAATTAAGCCATCCATCTTATTTTTAATTAAAAGAAATAGATAAAAACATCAGTTCTATAACTTAAATAAGATATTTCAGTACAGGTAGTTTGAAGAATATAAACTACTTCAGCTAATACAGCAGATATAAGACAGCATCTAGTCAACTCGACCCACGACATGCCCGACCCATCACCTACTCAACCCCAAGCCAACTCGACCCCAAGCTAACTCAACCTCAAACCAACTATACCTGTGTTGGTTTTGGGTCTAGTTGTCTAGAAACCTATAAGATTAGGACAGCTGGCTGCTGCAGTTGATACAGCAGCTTTAAGAGCTAGGCCTTTATTATTATTTAATTTGGGTGAGCTCGCAACTTAGGCAATGCCTATTCATATTATGTCGTATGACTATAGACCTCCCCCCCCCCCCCCACCCAATATACTGCGCCTGTGCAGGCTGTGGTTGCCCGTCACTGCTTCAAACCCCGAAAAAGTGTTTCCGGTGTTAAGTCACAGTTGGTTGTGTGCGACGTTTAGGGGCGCCCCCTGCCGTCTAAGACTGTTTGTGGACCCACAAGTCCACGGCTGCGGCTGCAGTATTACCCAGTGGTTCCCCCTGGGCGCATTTCTTTGGTAGCTCGGTATATCCCTGCGGTAACACATTACGCATCGGTATATCGCCCTACTTTCACCCGGGTATGAGTGCGCGCGCACCCATTTGGTATGCCGATGTGCCCCGTTTAAAACGGAGGTTTAACACAGCAGGGGACTGTATTCGGGAGAAGATGGCCAACTCTTGAACAGTTGAAAGGGGATGAGAGTATGTTGGTTCCAGTGCCCCGACGTGTACCGGATGTGAACGGTGTGTGGAATAGGAATTGGAATAGGCATATCCCTATCGGCACACCCGGAAGTTCCCTGTCACGTGTTGCGGTTCCCCGGGATACCACTCTTAGCCTGTTCCGCGGCACCAACTTCGCTCGCAAGCTCCCCGCACGGTGGCGCTACGCAAGCTCCGCTTTTACCGCTGCTCAGAGACCGCTGCTGTCGGCCGGGGGCAAATTTCAAGATTCTCGAAAAACGGACAAATCAGCTGTAATTTTCTGCATCATTATACTTTTCAACAATTAACCATACAATTTTGTACTCTTTCAAAAAAGTTATAATTGTGACAGAACTCTTTCTTTTCATCACCTGATTTCAGGCGTTATTAGTCTTAGGCTGGGTCCCAGCTCTAACTTGTAGAAATGCGCGACGCATCTTTCCTATCAATCTGCGCAGCGCCAACCTGGCGAGCGAGTGTGAAAATGCATTGAGGACGTAGGCGACAACAGAGATACAATGAAGCCCTAGCGGAGTGAGTCGAAGGCAGAGAGTGCTTCGCTCGCTCAGAGCGGCGGTACTAGCTTATACCACTCTCTGCCTTCGACTCACTCCGCCAGGGCCCCATTATAAAATCGTGCGGGGAGCTTGACCGAACCAGGGCTGAGTTGCGGAGCACGACCGCCGCGATAATTTGTTGCGGGCATACTTAAAAAATAATTAACGTTAATTTTGAAATAGCAGCACACTCTAAATGGTGTAAAATATTGATCAATAATGGATAATTATTATGCATCGATAATCGTTGTCCAGAGTTTAAAGTGCGTGAAAACCCAAATTACCTTCACGCCCAAAGAAATACGCCCAATATGGCGGATGCTAACTAGGATGTATGCCAATAAATAACCCAATGTATCTGTTATAGTAAAAAAAAAGGCCCTATCAAACCAGTTAGTTGGAGGAGGCATTTCAGTTGAGGTGGGGCAAGGGGTATTTCCGTTCGTCGGGAAGTGGCTTTCAAATTTACCATGACCTGGGAATGAGGAAAATAATAACTGGGCATAGGGTATTAGCGGACCGCCGTGATCAAGGATTATTACGAGTTTTCTGTTTTAGGCGTTGCGCCAACGTGTCACCAGGGAGAATCTGTGTGACGTCATAATGCCTCGTTTTCATTACAAATGCGAAAAAAGGTTAGTTTCTCAGCCGTGTTGTCCCATCGTAACAAATATTCATCATTGTCATGGCGCAAATGAATGAAAAATATGTCGTCTGTCCGTCTTTGACCTGTCTGAAGAAAATGGCAAAATAGTGGCAAAATAGGTACAAATTTGCCCTTTTTGGGGCCTGTGAAATTTTTTATAACGAAAAGCGTTTTATATTTGTTCCTGTTTGTTACGTGATACATTAACAAATGTATATGGGCGCTGAAGCAGACAGCTGACCTTCGTTACCGAAGTAAAAGATTCTGGGCTGTTGCCATCTAAGGTAAACACTGAAAGAAAGTAGAACTCAGTGGATACAAGGTCGAGAAATTTGTTTGAAGAATTAACACGATCAAACATTAGTATAAGTCAAGCCCCAAACGTAAAAAATCCGATGCGGAATACACTGCACCGTATTTTTCATACAACGGTCAAATGTTAAGGTTACGTACAGGGGCAAAATTACCCACGCTGATTGGAGCAAAATGACCCAGTGGACCGTTTTACCCACATCCAATTTAATATGTATACTCTAACAGAAACGGTTATCTTTAGCAAACTGGATGATATGTTCACTGAAACGGAACATCTTTGATGATCACGAATATGCTTGAAGAAGAAAATGATGTGCGTCACAGAGAGCCTGAAGAAGAGAAAGTCAGACACCCCAGAAAGATTGAAGAAGAGAGACCTGTTCGTCCCATGGAGCGTGAAGAAGGGGGAGTTGTGCATCCCAGGAAGCTTGAAGAATGGGAGAGCCTACGTCGTTGGAAGCTTGGAAGTACAGAGAGCTGGGCGTCACAGGGACTTGATGAAGGGAGAGCTGGGCGTCCCAGGGAGTTTGATGAAGGGAGAGCTGGGTGTTCCAGGGGGCTTGATGAAGAAAGAGCTGGGCGTCCCAGGGAGTTTGAAAAAGGGAGAGGTGGGCGTCATAGGGGGCTTGATGAAGGGGGAGCTGGGCGTCCCAGGGAGCTTGAAGAAGGGAGAGGTTGGCGTCCCAAGGGGCTTGATGAAAGGAGAGCTGTGCGTCCCAGGGGGCTTGATGAAGGGAGAGCTGTGTGCCCCAGGGAGCCGGAAGCGTTGATTGAGGCAGAGCCAGGCGGCACGCGACATCGTGTCTCCATTCGATACAGTCCCACTCCCAATAGCTACTAGACTTCCAGTTAGAAAGACAAAGCCAAGTAACAGGCACTGCCCCGCTACGGTCCCCACCAACAGAAAGAGTGTGGCAAGGCCCGGCTGATTTTGAGAGGTCAGAAGTCTAGGAGACAGCTAAGGGTCGTCAGGATAAGACGCAGATGGGTGATGTGATGGTGGGGGGGGCACTATTATTCAAACCTGGTTGGGGGGTTCGTCGGGGGCCTTGATGCTTGAGAGAGCGGATATTTGTAATGAAAAGGGGTGTCCACCCCCGCCCCCCCCCCCCCATCCTTCTGGGTCAAACTGTCCCAGAGAGTTAGGAGTTGCAACAGTTTGCGTTGTTAGGCTGTTGAGTTCACTTATTAACATGCTGACATTACGTGCTGACATTTTACTCCTTTAGGGGGACAAAATGACCCACTATGACATAAACCATGTTTTTTGTGCTAGTAACAATTTTGTTCGTGTCATTC
Source organism: Arenicola marina (assembly GCA_964019135.1). Lineage (NCBI taxonomy): Eukaryota > Metazoa > Annelida > Polychaeta > Arenicolidae > Arenicola > Arenicola marina. Next base: position 76,063,227 of record OZ025248.1, read on the forward strand.
GCATGTATCCAAGCAATGGTATTCACAATACGGGGTTGTCAGTTTACCAAAATTTGGCTCTTTTTCATATTACATGACCATTAATCGGGAAATCGTCAATTTAGTATCATGTATCCGCCCTTCCATTGTATGCGGGAGTTCTTCTTTTAATTCATCGTGAATATGGGAATCAGCCACGGTGAAGAAATTTATTCTTCGTGATCTGGGAACCTTTGTCCATCGCCAACAAATAGTGTCAGAGATGCAAAATAATTGAGCAGGTTGTGTGCAATCCGGCTAATTATCTGTCATTAGATCTGCTGATCTATATTAATCTCAGGCGTCGGCGTAAAAGTGGTTAACCTTAAAGTAAGGAACTCGTCTTTTATCAACTCTTACGAGATGGAAACTATTTTCACTATGTCTGAATTTGCACTAATTGGAAGAATTGTAAACATATCTGCCTTTCCCGCGCGTATACGTATGTAGGAACTACCACGAGGCAGGGCCCTGACCACGAGGAAATACGTGTTCCTCGCAATCTTCCGGCAGATGGCGCTCCGCTATCATGTAAAGCATCCGAACACAACCGAGCGCCGACGAATGTACTCGGCGAGCCACAAAGTCCATCGCTGCATCGGTCGTAGGGAGTCGGCTGACCAAGGTTTCTGTAAATACTTTGTAAAGACTTTGTCGAAATCGTTTCTACCGACAGATCTCTTTTGATGCAGTGATGCAGTGAACCAGTCAGATACCCATTGACAATTGAGAACTGTCAGTGTCAAATGTAAACAACCACGACCAATATACAACGGCGATAATAGGGTGAGTCAGGCCTGGCTCACTGACACTAACTCTACAGCGGAAACTCTCCGGACATCGAAATTTGCGAATTATTTGTTTACTCTACGAGTTGAGGACGAATTCTATGCATATTCCTTACCTATGAACTGGGGCCTGTCTGAACAATTGTTTATCCGATCTGCAGTTTGATTCCCATCCTCACAATACATGACCTGCCATGGTATTTAATAGAGCAGACAATGTTTATCGTTCTCTTGTCATTTGCGCAAATGTAAAGGTCATCCAACTGCCACCTGATTGGTTCAAAATCTAGGTCAGGTTGGCAAAGTCCATCGTGTCATTTGACGAGGGTACTGAGGTTAGATGCAATGGTCAGAGGGTAATGGTTGATATGCTGTACCCACTTTTGCGGGAGGCACAATGAATCTAAGTTTAGCCTCAATTGATACTAAACTGATTTCAAGTTCCTTCTGGGTCACTTTAGGTATGCGTCAATGCTTAAAAACAGAGCTAATGATAAAACACTACAAAGGAATTCAAACCCATGACCCCTTACAAAGATGTAAATGGTATCGCCCAGGAAATACAAACCACTGTGGCTACCAACATCAGTTACTATAGACAGCAGAACTGTAAGTGCTTAACTGTAAAATTAAGTACTGCAGTAACTGTAAAATTAAATATTATAAAATTAAGTAGGTACTGCGGTAACTGTAAAATTAAGTACTGCAGTAACTGTAAAATTTAATACTGCAGTAACTGATGTCTAGCGCTTTTCCAGCATGGTCCCCTTATCAGCTCGCGGGATGTCTATAAAGTGCTGTTTCAGCATGTAGTACGCTTAATAGCAAAATTAGATACTGCGGTAACTGGTGTCTAGCGCTATTTCAACATGTAGTCTGCTTAACTGTAAAGTTAGATACTGCAGTAACCGATATCTAGCGCAGTTTTCGCATGTAGTCCGCTTAACTGTAAAGTTGGATACTGCAGTAACCGATATCTAGCGCAGTTTTTGCATGTAGTCCGCTTAACTGTAAAGTTAGATACTATGTGTAGTCCACTTAGCAGCAAAATTGGACACTGGTAATTAGTGTCTAGCGGGTGTGTGATGCTGCTTTGATGACGGTTTGGGCATTGCTGCCAGTATGACTACCGGCTTGCCACATATATCTGATATGGTATTGAATTCGGCGATAAGGCATTGAGACTAATGTTATTAGTGTTGGCACCTACCCAGGTATGGGTGACTGCGGAAAAAATGATAAGCATCCAGCAACAATGTTGACACATTCCATATAGTCAAGGTGGCTGCTAGTGCCAATGTGCCGGTGTATGCAGCAGGTGCATCGGCGTGCGTAGTGTGACAGACAGACCTACAGCTTGATTTTATTATTATAGATATGAAATATTTCATTGTCAAGAGAATTCACATGATGTCAAAATGATACTGTAGTCCCTGCATTATGTGGTCTCTGGCTACATGGCATGGCTGATTGGCTCTAAACAAACAAAACATTGGGCTAATCTGACTGGTTGTTAAGGAGCAGACATCTGAGTGTGCTGCATTGTTATTCATACAGTTTGTTTTCATTTGATATAAGTATAAGGCTAAGTATTTTAGTCCATACATGTATACAATGGCTGGAGAATGCAAGTGAAAGGTTTTAACAGCATGTCGATACTATTCAATGGCACAGAGCTGGAGAAACCATAATCAGCATAGCAGTTTTGTTGACTGAATGCTGATGCTATTATGGATAAGTGGGAAAAAGGAGCCATAGCTGCATCAAAGACTCTGAAGCTGTATTATAGTGCCATTTGAGTGTATGACGATACTCGAACGAAAATTGTCTCTCTGGCATCCATCCATTATAAATCTCCCTCCATTATACAGTCTTTTCAGGCTGGCAGAACAGAAATCGTATAATGCAGGGACCACTGTAGTTGTTTTCTTTACAGCTGCCATATTCAGTTTACATTGTCATCTGTCATGACATATCCTTCAAGTTAGACAATAGTATTATTGGTATTTTGGAAGGGGGGTTAGGTGAATTAGGTTGTATCAATGGCAAGCAGTAACTAATATTACATCCATTTACTAGTCTCATAAGCATATATAAACTCATTGCTGACTATCTTTTAACTTGCTTTTGGAAGCTAATATAATTGTTAGTATATAGACATTATATGTTGACAAATTATGATTTATTCCCTTTTCTTGTACATGATATTGGACTTTTCCATAGACCTAACTTACTTCTTTAAACCAATGACAACGTAATAATATGACGGTCGCCTTACAACATCATAAAAATATGGCTGTCAACACACTTTTTTCTGCTATATTAGGATTTAGGCTGGTGACTTAAGAGTATTGTTATAAAACAAGATACAGTTGCAAGTAAGTTAAAATCACAAGGATCTTGTGTAATCGAGCACATAAATGCTTAAAGTTGCATAGCAAGCTGTTTCCCGCCAAAACTAAGCCCAGGTGACGTAGATATCACAATTTCAAAAAACTCTATTGTTTCTTTCTACAAATTCAGAAATCTCAAAACATCGCCGTTTCGGCTGTGATGTGGCAAACGTGTTTATCCCTGGACACCACAGAACTTTGCGGCACTGCTACCTAAAACAAAGCATCGCGAAGCACACAAACTGATGACGTTTACCACTAAGTTGAATATCTGTGGTAAATTGTTATCACGGCAAGGCTAAGGGACTCCATTTGGCAGTCTAGTATGCATAAAATATGGACAAAAGAAATCTTGGATGATGCAAGGACTGATTCTTGTCTGTATTTTGACTTCTTTAATTTTGGCGGGAAAGAGCTCGATTTGCAATTTTAAAACATGGCTGCAAATAGTGTACAGTAAAAATTATTGTTGAAAGCTAGGAGGCAGATGTGTACCGACGATAGACCTATAGCTATATCACCATGGGTATTGTTGAAGAATCATGTATCGTAGCCCACACACAGCCTAGAGGTCTGTGGTATTTCTACGGGAACTAGGCTGCATGTTGTCCCCACCCCTGAGATAATTGGTAGCGAGCTGCATGGAGTGGTTGGCCAGTCGTCACTACTATACTACAGCCCCTTATTTCTCTCCCAAACACTGTGTTTAATGACTTCAGCTGATTGCCAGCCCCTTTAACCCAATGCTCCCCCTTTTTCCAGCCACCCCAATCACCCTAACCCATACTAGCGTGTATGTCTTTGGCAGAAGTTCTGGCTGATATTATGCAAGAATCTCCTGTGCCTTCCTAACAATTATGGAGGTGATTGCAACAATGATTTGGTATGTCTTTATAAATTGCACATCTGCCACCAAGTGATTGTTCAATGTCCATGCAGATGACAGCATAAATATTTCCTGCTCAGCCTCACTCAACACCAGCCTTGTCTGCCTTTACAAATGTCACTGACATTTGCTACAGCACATTTCTCTGGAGAATACATGCCAGTGAGTAATCATCTGTACTGTGTCTAAAACGAACAGATTGCCAACTGTTATGCCATCTTATCATTTTATAGTTTACTTTTTATTCAGACACCTACCATAATACCAATGGAACCAAATTGGCCAACAGTAACAAAAGTTCCTCCGCCCTGGTGGAATATAGTCTTGCTTGCTTCCTTTGTACTTTTTGTACCTTGCCCACTTGCATTAAAAGATCTATTTAAGCTGGCCATACACTGCACAAATCAATTCCATGTGTACTGCAACATGAATTGAAAATTGAAGGACATTGTTGTCTCCTTTATTATTTCTTACTAAACTCATAGTACAATTTCATAGCAGCAGTTGCATGCAGTCACAGGAGAAACATGTAACAGATAATACAAATAAATACAGCAAGGGGTGTTGATAGTTTAAACGCCTGTCACAGACTTTATTATAGGACTGTTAATGGAACATAACTTTATCTTGCCTTATCTGAAGTATTTATGAATTCTAGCATTAAACTGTTGAGGCTGCCCTTCATTAACCCACCCTCAAAGCCACCATGTGGCCGGTACGTCTACAGTTACAGGAGTGGACCCATACAGCTACCCTGCCTTGAGCAGATAGTGCACTGGATTTTACTCTGTCTAAGAGGGAATAATGTGATGAAGTTTCTTCATTGCAGGTCCTGAATATCAGGCAATCAGCTGGTTCTCTTTCTATGGGCTGAAGAAGTGGATTGATGGAAACAGTTTAATAACAGAAGAGGACAACTGCATCATTATATGTTCCTAAGTTGACTGGTTCATCTACCCGTTATTAGAAACTGCATTATACTTTCTCAAGGTAAATTTAATAGGAAAATAACAGCTCATCCCAAAATAATCATTTCTTATTACCCGGTAGTTTTATTGTTTGAGAACTTATGTATTGCTATAGATGATGATTAGTGCTGATGATAATGCTTAGTGATTAGTGGCTGCAGTTGATAAGCAATATACTTTTGTTAAGACGAAATATCTTAGATATTTCGTCTTATGTCGGTCGAACGACTTTTTTTAACCACTCCGCCGCATTCCGCTGGGTATGTTTGCTTGATGGCATTTCTTTCGTACCCTCTACTGCCCTAACGACAACAGCTGTCGTTCACCAATATTTATTGAAATGTGGCATGTCCAAGCCTGTACAATTTTTAAGTTGCGGACTTTCTAATTTCAAAGGTCAAAGATCAAGGCCGTCCGATTAAAGGCAAAAAGTGAATGTGCTAAGGCTTTCTTAATATTTGTCCTAAAGAGATGCGACTAGCGTCAAACTGTTCCACTGATTAGGGGACACAACTTTAATATGGATCATTTTTTTGCGCGTAGGAAGACGTTTCGCGCAAAATGACGTCATAGTTCACCTTGTTCTTATGTACAAAGTAGATGCACGTTGTTTTCCCACTTTAACTTTCTAAATCGTCATCAACCTCCAACGATGTATTAAGAAAGTCGGTATCACACATTTCCCGAAGAAAAATTTGCCGTCAATGACGTCACATGATGTCAGCCCCATGCCCCCTCCGTCCATGACAATACTCCCTCGGTCAGCCCCACGCCCCCTCCCCCCTCATGACCATGCTCCTTCCCTCGGTCAGCCCCATGCCCCTACCCTCCATGACAGTACTCTCGGTCAGTCCCATGCCCCCTCCCCCCTCATGACCATGCTCCCTCCTTCGGTCAGCTCCATGCCCCTACCCTCCATGACAATACTCTCTCGGTCAGTCCCATGCCCCCTCCCCCCTCATGACCATGCTCCCTCCCTCGGTCAGCTCCATGCCCCTACCCTCCATGACAATACTCTCTCGGTCACTCCCATGCCCCCTCCCCCCTCATGACCATGCTCCCTCCCTCTGTCAGCTCCATGCCCCTACCCTCCATGACAATACTCTCTCGGTCACTCCCATGCCCCCTCCCCCCTCATGACCATGCTCCCTCCCTCTGTCAGCTCCATGCCCCTACCCTTCATGACAATACTCTCTCGGTTAGTCCTATGCCCCCTCCCCCTCATGGCAATACTCCCTCGGTCAACCCCATGCCCCCTTCCCTCATGACAATACTACCTCGGTCAACCCCATGCCCCCTTCCCCCATGACAATACTACCTCGGTCAACCACATGCCCCCTTTCCCCATGACAATACTCCCTAGGTCAGCCCCACGCCCCCTCTCTCCTCATGAAAACACTTCCTCGGTCAGCCCAATGCCCTCTGCCCCCCCCCCCATGACAATACTCCCTCGGTCAGCCCCATGCCCTCTGCCCCCCCCCCCATGACAATACTCCCTCGGTCTGCCCCATGCCCCCCACCCCCAAGACAATACACCCTCGGTCTCCAAAACGAAGCGGGATCACTCTATTTAAGTCTATGTAGGGGTTTTCGGGGTCAAAGAATTCAACAGCTTGTCTTCAAGAGCAAGGCGTCTTTAGTTTGCCATAATGACGGCTATTTCAACAGTAATACACAATATCTGGAAACCTAAAAGGTGCAGGAGCGTCATTGTGAGGATAACCATATGTACCGTGATCACAGATCTACAAACAATAGGCTACACATTTCGAGATCTAGGATCACTTCGCTCGAATCTCGTAGCTTTTAATCCTGCGTGTACGTGTTCAGGATGGATAGCCATCTCTTTTCAAAGGCTTTCATTGCGTGTCAAATTCGCAACGGAAAGGCTTTCTCTCTCATTGAGAATCATCCGCGTTCGCCATCACTACGACTAAATGTAATGGGGTGACTACAGGTATAACGCCATCCCAAGCAATTGGAGAAACTCCCTGGCGAAAGAGGCAGAACCTTCTGCTACAGATAAACAAGTCATCCATAATGGTTTATGTGGCATACTTCGAACCTGAAAAGCTATGGATAGACATAAATATAACAGTTTTATTCTTGTCATTTTCAAAGTTATTATGGAAATGGCCGCCAGGTGTCAATCTGATTTGTCTGATCAGATCTGATTTGTCTGATTTGACACTATGGCTCAATTTGATTAGCCATGAATTTCGAACATGTGTGCCAAATTCATGCTTTTACCACAACATGCACGATTGCTTCGCATATGCGCGGGACTATCAGCTATTATACGGTATGGCGACTACCGGTGTATTTGACGTTACACGTCGTCTTCAGAGACACCTTATGGCGAGGGAGCTAAGTGTGCGTCAACGTCATAGCTAACGTGCTCCTACGAAAGGTTGGGCCTGCTTGATGTTCAGCTAATTTAGCAATAGCTACCAACGCCCATAAGTTCACGAGTTCATCCATGAGTTCATAAGTTGGTATAGTTAACAAAATAGAAGCCATCGCGAATATTGTCGTGACCGTCAAATGACGTCATGTGAAGTCACAAAGACATAATAAATAAAAGGTACGAAAGTACCGTTAATATTGCTTCAAGAGAAGCGCTCTTGGCTTCAAACTGGATGTTCATTTAAGCTCCGCCTGCAGTGCCCACACTGCCTGTCGAAGGCAGCATTTAGCCCAAATTGCCCCTAAAAGGCCCTTTGGCCGAAATTGGTCCTGACGACCTGTAACGTCGCCATAAATAAAGCTTCCAAAGGTATTTAATGGATTTTCGTCCTCGACCTATGGTCGAATATCTCTTGTTTTCTTTAGGGCAGCCACCTATTCACATAACATTTCTAAGCATTAAAAGTGCATAATATTCTCCTTTCAACTTGGCAAATATAGCTCACCATACGAGCGTGAAATATGGTAAGGTACCAGTCATACTCCCCTACATTACCATTGATGCTTTAATTTTGTTTCATCTATATGGAATAACTTATCTATTACAGGCAATATCGCAACCACGTTTTGTAGCTGCGTCGTGTCGCAGGCCATAATGTAATTCATGAACAAGATGAACAAGATGCAGTGCATGTTCAGAACACCTAGACGACATGGATATGCTGTGGAGGTTTCACCTTTCTTCGCTCAGCGCATCGCATGTGCAACTTCACAGCATTACGGCATTGCAGGTGGGAGCTTTGTCCTTGGTTGCATATCTGTGCCACAGTTGTACCGGTGAAACTTGGAGGACAATAACCTCAAAAATAGTACTCATTATATAAATATATATCATGCTAGCCGCCCCAACGTCTAGCGTTCGTAGTAATAAGCGAAAGAAATAACAGTATGACAGTATTTTGTTTTATACGTTAAATAGTAGCAGGCAGAAGGTACACATTGGGCAGAAATAATATAGATAATTATATTGACATAAATTGAGACCGGGTGCTACTGAATAACGGGACATAAATGTTAAAGATATTTAAACACTTTCTGTGCAATTATTGTGCATCCAGTACATAATACTCAAATTGCGGCTAAAGCACGCTAATAAACGAATATCAGTCCAGTAAAACTAAGGCCCAAGCTCATAGATTGATTCAGTAAAACAAAAGGGTTGATTGAGTTAAAAAAGGGGCTGTTTCCCGTCCGTTGTTCGTCATTTAACGTAGTACTACTACCTTCAGTGGATAAAATCTGCCTGACATCCTGGTTGGATCTATAGAATTGACGTGTAGACCGCGCTTAACTCTTGCTACTAATGGGAAGTTGTGGACGCGAGACAGTACGGGATTTGTTTGTTTTGATGACGGTTCGGGCGATAAGCCGTTGGGAGAAATATTATTTCTGTTGGCACCAAGCCAGGTAGGCCGCCGCAGGCGATAGTATGCCGCGGGATAAGGTGATAAGCACCCAGCGGTTGTGTTGACACATGCGATAGCTTTGACACATCTAAGAGCGGCGGCTGGATATTAGTAGGTTCAAAGCTGCTGCTGGTGCCAATGGGCTCTTGCATGCCGCGGCATAGTGGGACAGACAGCTTCATTTTATTAGTATAGATAATAGTCGGCTTGTGACGGAAAGGGTTCATAAACCCCGACACTTATTCATTTACATTTATTGCGCAAAACAATTTTCCACAGTTTTTTACAAAATACCCATGTAATTTTGTAGCGTAAATGCCGTTTACGTTCTCAAGCTGTAAAGCACTGCTGCCTTACCGCGCAATCTCCACTGCTTCAGGATCCGGTACCGTCTTCTTCCTGGACGTAACACCGGAGGGGCCTCAAGTCATCAGAGCCTTCGACTGGAATGACGGCTTGTTTGATGTCACGTGGAGCGAGAGCAACGAGCACGTGGCGGTGACGGGCAGCGGGGATGGATCACTCCAGATCTGGGACGTTGTGCAAGCACAGGTATAAAGGGCGGGTCCTGCTTATGGCACTCACCATTAGACTTTGGCATAGGCATGACCTATTAGTGATGATGGTATATTGCTCCAGATCGTAGGACCTCTCAGTTTTGCTGATCAAGCACTCTCGATTGTACTTGCAAAAAGTTATTTAACTCCCTAATGCTGCAGTGAGACTAACGTTTACATATATTGTCCACGATATGTACATCACACATAACCTTATTCTCGATACGATATGTACATCACACATAACCTTATTCTCGATACGATATGTACATCACACATAACCTTATTCTCGATACGATATGTACATCACACATAACCTTATTCTCGATACGATATGTACATCACACATAACCTTATTCTCGATACGATATGTACATCACACATAACCTCATTCTCGATACGATATTACATTTCCTCCTGCCTAATTCCGTTAATCTACATTCGGATTGCCAGGGTCCCCTGAAAGTGCTGAAGGAACACACCAAGGAGGTTGGTTTTCGCTTTCTATGGTACTTACCAACATTAACCGTACAGCCCTCATGTCACAATATTAAACTGTATGGACATTATCTGCCGAGATCAGGGAATACCCCCTTTTGATCTGAGTGGTATGACATTGAACGTTTTGTTGTGGAATTGGATGTCTGTGGATGAAAGGTTTTTATAATCTCTTGGTTTATGTTCTGCATTGTATTGTCCCTGGTATAAATTGCAGCGCCATCTAACCTTATAGGCTGAAAGTGTCATTAAATTCATTGGTGTGTAACATCATCATTGTAAATATGTTGCCCAATGTGTGAGATAAAGTTTTACCTTTACAACTTACACATATGACACTTGTAGCAGCGTTTTTAAGTGCTGACGGTGTGAGTGCACTCAACCGTATAAGCCATTCATAAGCGAAACAATATTGGGAAATACCTCCTTATATAAACAATGTTTAGTATAAATAACAGTGAATCAAAACAAGGAGATTAATGACAGATCTTCTACATGTAAGTTATACATAACCAGCTTCTCTTTTGCTATGACTGCGGTGTAGAATAATCAAGTGAATTAGAAACAGGTGTTATCCCAGTGAAAGATCATTTAGGCCTGATTTATGTATGTCAGTTTTATCTAGGTATTTTACTCAGTAAGGTATTGGAGCCACCCCCATGGTTGTCACGTGTTATTACAGGCATACTCTGTGGATTGGAGCCAGACCCGAGACGTTCACTTGGTGCTCAGCGCCTCCTGGGATAAGACTATCAAACTGGTGAGAACCACGTGTATGAAAGCAGTGAAGGGACGGGGTTCTTTCTGGGGCTTTTTGTCACGCGACTAGCTACGTGATGTTAAGTATTGTAATAAAGTGCTTAGTAATGTAGCTCTTAAATCATGCTTACCGTTAAATCGGTTCTTTGTTTGAAGACAGTTTAGTGGGGCCCCTGACAATTGCATATAAATCCATGAAATGTGTTCATTCATAGAAATTTTTCAGGTGGGTTGGAGGCGTGCGAAGAGTGTTGGTTGGTTTAAGAAGGACGCTTTAACCTCTGTAGGTCATATTGCGACAATGGGAAAGGTAAAGATATAGATATGTCGAAGGCTGACTGATGTGAACAAGTCTTATCCATGATATTTGTTTTTTCCGTGTTTTAGTGGGACGTCACGAGGACGCAATCCTTAGCCACCTTCACGAGTCACGATCACGTGGTCTACAGCGCCATCTGGTCACCGCGCGTGCACGGTTGCTTCGCCTCTACTTCCGGTAAGAGAACCCCCGGTTACCTGAAGGTGCCGTGGTCAGCAACAGGTCTTTAACATTTATACGCGTAATTATATGTACATACAGAAATATAAGTAAACGAATCTCCTTAAAAAAAACCCGTCTTAGCCTACATTCTGCAGGGGGGGGGGGGGGGAGGGGGCCTCTTGGAATCCTATAAAGTTCATAGTGAGTTCATTTAGACGATATGTATTCCCCGGGTTATGCTTTGCGAGGGTTTAGCAAAGCTCAATTCTGTCATAATGCACCCTTGTAAGTTTCTGTTGATATAGATGAAAACCTTTATAAATGCTTATTTCCAGCAAGTTATTGAACGAAGGGGGATTCCTTTTTTTATTACTATGCAGACCTTTTCCTAAAAGATCAGTTTACTAAAAGAAGCCGGAACCGTGTCCTCTGTAATATATTAGTGCCTGTGCAATTTTGCTTTACGAATAAAAACCCGTTTCAAATTTAACTTTGTACATGCGATGAGCTGTTGGGCAATACTGTGGCTTGGGTGTAACAGTCATGACAGTTGGCGCTATGCTGTCGTTTGTTCGTCACCAGGGGACCACACACTGAGGGTGTGGGACGTGAAGAAGGCGCACATGCCGCAGATCGTCATCCCGGCCCACGACGCGGAGGTCCTCTCCTGCGACTGGAGCAAGTACGACGAGGTGGGTGATGGGGAACCAGGTGGGTGATGGGGAACCAGGTGGGTGATGGGGAACCAGGCGGGTGTCGGGGAACCAGGTGGGTGATGGGGAACCAGGTGGGTGATGGGGAACCAGACGGGTGTCGGGGAACCAGGTGGGTGATGGGGAACCAGGTGGGTGATGGGGAACCAGGCGGGTGTCGGGGAACCAGGTGGGTGATGGGTAACCAGGTGGGTGATGGGGAACCAGGTGGGTGTTGGGGAACCAGGCGAGTGTCGGGGAACCAGGTGGGTGATGGGGAACCAGGTGGGTGTTGGGGAACCAGGTGGTGGATGGGGAACCAGGCGGGTATCCGGGAAACAGGCGGGTGTCGGGGAACCAGGTGGGTGTTGGGGAACCAGGCGGGTGTCGGGGAACCAGGTGGGTGATGGGGAACCAGGCGGGTGTCGGGGAACCAGGTGGGTGTTGGGGAACCAGGCGGGTGTCGGGGAACCAGGTGGGTGATGGGGAACCAGGCGGGTGTCGGGGAACCAGGTGGGTGATGGGGAACCAGGTGGGTGTTGGGGAACCAGGCGGGTGTCGGGGAATCAGGTGGGGGATGGGGAACCAGGCGGGTATCCGGAAAACAGGCGGGTGTCGGGGAACCAGGTGGGTGTTGGGGAACCAGGCGGGTGTCGAGGAACCAGGTGGGTGTTGGGGAACCAGGTGGGTATTGGGGAACCAGGCGGGTGTTGGGGAACCAGGCTGGTGTCGGGGGATTACACGGGTGTCGGGGAACCAGGCGGATGTCGGGGAACCAGGCGCGTGACGGGGACCAGGCTGGTGTCTGGGACTACACAGGTATCGGGGAACCAGGCTGGTGTCAGGGAACCAGGTGGGTGTCGGGAAACCAGGTGGATGTCGGGTAATCAGGTGGATGTCAGGGAAACAGGTGGGTGTCAGGGAAACAGACGGGTGTCCGGGAACCAGGTGGGTGTAGGTGGGTGTAGGGGAACCAGATGGGTGTCAGGGAACCAGGCGGGTGTCGGGGAATCAGGTGCGTATTGAGGAACCAGGTGGGTAGAACCAGGTGGGTAGAACCAGGTGGGTAGAACCTGGTGGGGGAGACGGCTGCCTGGGTGCACTGTGACATGTAGTCGACAGTGTGACGGTCTGGGTGGACTGTGACATGTAGTCGACAGTGTGCCGGTCTGGGTGGACTGTGACATGTAGTCGACAGTGTGACGGTCTGGGTGGACTGTGACATGTAGTCGACAGTGTGACGGTCTGGGTGGACTGTGGCATGTAGTCGACAGTGTGACGGTCTGGGTGGACTGTGGCATGTAGTCGACAGTGTGACGGCCTGGGTGGACTGTGGCATATAATCGACAGTGTGACGGTCTGGCTGGACTGTGACATGTAGTCGACAGTGTGACGGCCTGGGTGGACTGTGACATGTAGTCGACAGTGTGACGGTCTGGTGGACTGGCATGTAGTCGACAGTGTGCCGGTCTGGGTGGACTGTGGCATATAGTCGACAGTGTGACGGTCTGGGTGGACTGTGGCATGTAGTCGACAGTGTGACGGTCTGGGTGGACTGTGACATGTAGTCGACAGTGTGACGGTCTGGGTGGACTGTGACATGTAGTCGACAGTGTGACGGTCTGGTGGACTGTGGCATGTAGTCGACAGTGTGACGGTCTGGGTGGACTGTGGCATATAGTCGACAGTGTGACGGTCTGGGTGGACTGTGGCATGTAGTCGACAGTGTGACGGTCTGGGTGGACTGTGACATGTAGTCGACAGTGTGACGGTCTGGGTGGACTGTGACATGTAGTCGACAGTGTGACGGTCTGGGTGGACTGTGACATGTAGTCGACAGTGTGACGGCCTAGGTGGACTGTGGCATGTAGTCGACAGTGTGACGGTCTGGGTGGATTGTGGCATGTAGTCGACAGTGTGACGGCCTGGGTGGACTGTGGCATGTAGTCGACAGTGTGACGGTCTGGGTGGACTGTGGCATGTAGTCGACAGTGTGACGGCCTGGGTGGACTGTGACATGTAGTCGACAGTGTGCCGGTCTGGGTGGACTGTGGCATGTAGTCGACAGTGTGACGGCCTGGGTGGACTGTGACATGTAGTCGACAGTGTGACGGTCTGGGTGGACTGTGACATGTAGTCGACAGTGTGACGGCCTGGGTGGACTGTGGCATGTAGTCGACAGTGTGACGGTCTGGGTGGACTGTGGCATGTAGTCGACAGTGTGACGGCCTGGGTGGACTGTGGCATGTAGTCGACGGTATGACGGCCTGGGTGGACTGTGACATGTAGTCGACAGTGTGACGGTCTGGGTGGACTGTGGCATGTAGTCGACAGTGTGACGGCCTGGGTGGACTGTGACATGTAGTCGACAGTGTGACGGCCTGGGTGGACTGTGGCATGTAGTCGACAGTGTGACGGCCTGGGTGGACTGTGGCATGTAGTCGACAGTGTGCCGGTCTGGGTGGACTGTGACATGTAGTCGACAGTGTGACGGTCTGGGTGGACTGTGGCATGTAGTCGACAGTGTGACGGTCTGGGTGGACTGTGACATGTGGTCGACAGTGTGACGGTCTGGGTGGACTGTGACATGTATTCGACAGTGTGACGGTCTGGGTGGACTGTGGCATGTAGTCGACAGTGTGACGGTCTGGGTGGACTGCGGCATGTAGTCGACAGTGTGACGGCCTGGGTGGACTGTGGCATGTAGTCGACAGTATGACGGCCTGGGTGGACTGTGACATGTAGTCGACAGTGTGACGGTCTGGGTGGACTGTGGCATGTAGTCGACAGTATGACGGCCTGGGTGGACTGTGACATGTAGTCGACAGTGTGACGGTCTGGGTGGACTGTGACATGTAGTCGACAGTGTGACGGTCTGGGTGGACTGTGACATGTAGTCGACAGTGTGACGGTCTGGGTGGACTGTGGCATGTAGTCGACAGTGTGACGGCCTGGGTGGACTGTGGCATGTAGTCGACAGTGTGACGGCCTGGGTGGACTGTGGCATGTAGTCGACAGTGTGACGGCCTGGGTGGACTGTGGCATGTAGTCGACAGTGTGACGGCCCGGATGGACTGTGGCATGTAGTCGACAGTGTGACGGTCTGGGTGGACTGTGGCAAGTAGTCGACAGTGTGCCGGTCTGGGTGGACTGTGACATATAGTCGACAGTGTGCTGGTCTGGGTGGACTGTCGCATGTAGTCGACAGTGTGACGGTCTGGGTGGACTGTGGCATGTAGTCGACAGTGTGACGGTCTGGGTGGACTGTGGCATGTAGTCGACAGTGAAGGTCTGGGTAGACAGTGGCATATAGTCGACAGTGGTACGGTCTGGTTTGACTGTGACTGGTTCCTGGCTGCAGTGAGGCCCAGACACCAGCTGTGCGGTCACGTGGCTGTCAAGACCCACCGGCTGAGAACCACTCCACCACTGTAATAGTTTATCCCACAAAAAGTTAATGACATTTAAACAGTGTGATGAATGCGACTGTATCGTATGACTGGGATGGCGAGGCTTGGGGAAAACTCGATCACCGGTCGGGAAATTCTTTGGGATACATTTTCGCCCAAAACTAGGAAGTGGAAATACATTTTTTTAAATATATTTTTAAGTTGACAAAGTTAATAGGAGGTAACTGTGTGTGCGAGAGATGGGCGATGTGTCCCGTGGATACTAAACATGTGTGACATGGTAGGACGGTTATAAGTAGTCCACACCCACTGGAAAAGGAAACATAAAGGAAACATAGACATAATTATGAACTGCAAGTTCCTTCATCTCGCCCCTATCCGCCAGCTCTGTCATTACGTCACCGAGGCTGTTGTGGCAAAAACAGGGCAAATGATGTAACTCTAGACTGAAGCAACCGTTCTTTTAATGATATTGGTGTTGACAAACATTAAACATGTATATTATCGTTTTCAAGGACTAATTAGTAGGCCATTATTGAATCCATCGCAGATAGATATTAGCACAAGCAACTTGCAACAAAGTTATTTCAAGTTAAATTGTCGATTTTGCGCATCTTTGCAGATTTATAAACTTTGTTAAAAAGATTTTTTGTCGGGTTGTATGGATTTTGACTGCGGATCACGCTCACCACGTGCCCATGCCTCGAGCAATCAACCAATGACCATGCTCCCTATGGATTCAAAACAAGCGAAAGGGAAAGCCTCCCACCACCCCCTCCTTCCCCATTCACCTCCACCCCGCCACCCCCTCCTTCCCCATTCACCTCCACCCCACCACCCCCTCCTTCCCCATTCACCTCCACCCCGCCACCCCCTCCTTCCCCATTCACCTCCACCCCACCACCCCCTCCTTCCCCATTCACCTCCACCCCGCCACCCCCTCCTTCCCCATTCACCTCCACCCCGCCACCCCCTCCTTCCCCATTCACCTCCACCCCACCACCCCCTCCTTCCCCATTCACCTCCACCCCACCACCCCCTCCTTCCCCATTCACCTCCACCCCGCCACCCCCTCCTTCCCCATTCACCTCCACCCCGCCACCCCCTCCTTCCCCATTCACCTCCACCCCGCCACCCCCTCCTTCCCCATTCACCTCCACCCCGCCACCCCCTCCTTCCCCATTCACCTCCACCCCGCCACCCCCTCCTTCCCCATTCACCTCCACCCCACCACCCCACCACCCCCTCCTTCCCCATTCACCTCCACCCCACCACCCCGACCTTCCCCATTCACCTCCACCCCACCACCCCCTCCTTCCCCATTCACCTCCACCCCGCCACCCCCTCCTTCCCCATTCACCTCCACCCCGCCACTCCCTCCTTCCCCATTCACCTCCACCCCGCCACCCCCTCCTTCCCCATTCACCTCCACCCCACCACCCCCTCCTTCCCCATTCACCTCCACCCCGCCACCCCCTCCTTCCCCATTCACCTCCACCCCGCCACCCCCTCCTTCCCCATTCACCTCCACCCCGCCACCCCCTCCTTCCCCATTCACCTCCACCCCGCCACCCCCTCCTTCCCCATTCACCTCCACCCCACCACCCCCTCCTTCCCCATTCACCTCCACCCCACCACCCCGACCTTCCCCATTCACCTCCACCCCACCACCCCCTCCTTCCCCATTCACCTCCACCCCGCCACCCCCTCCTTCCCCATTCACCTCCACCCCGCCACCCCCTCCTTCCCCATTCACCTCCACCCCGCCACCCCCTCCTTCCCCATTCACCTCCACCCCACCACCCCCTCCTTCCCCATTCACCTCCACCCCACCACCCCGACCTTCCCCATTCACCTCCACCCCACCACCCCCTCCTTCCCCATTCACCTCCACCCCACCACCCCCTCCTTCCCCATTCACCTCCACCCCACCACCCCCTCCTTCCCCATTCACCTCCACCCCACCACCCCCTCCTTCCCCATTCACCTCCACCCCACCACCCCCCCCTTCCCCATTCACCTCCACCCCACCACCCCCTCCTTCCCCATTCACCTCCACCCCGCATGATATATATACGCGTGTAGGAAGGCGTTAGGCGGATGTGGGAAGTCTGGGGTGTTGTGACTGGTAACCGTTCAGACGATCTGTATATCTCCACAGCAACTTCCCGTATATTGCTATTAGTAGAAGTGGGAAGCAATAAAGGACGCTATACAATAACTGTGCACACCATGCTACGTGCTCAAGGTAGACGTCGACCGGTCGGCCTGGTTGAGGCGATAATAAGGCACGGTTAAGCGGCGCACACACGCAGCTGCACCGCATAAACCAAACTTAGGATGCGCAGATCGACTTGTTAACGATAAGTGGAACATTTGTCGAGCGATTATCTTGTTCAAAATAGACCAGTATTCACCCAATAGGGGATTGTTTGAACTAAGAAAGTGCTAAAATGAGATTAAATATAATTCCTGGATAATGAGCAACACCTCAACGAGCTGATGAGGCTACGGAAAAAATTCACTTTTCGTGTGTACTGAACGTGTGGTTTATGAATACCGCCCCTGGGGCCACTGTACCATAGGTCTGATGACTACCAGGGAAGCGGTCGACCAAGAGTTACGTGCTCGTAACTAACGACTGCTGATTTAACGTCTCATCGTGACATGAGCAGCGAGGCGACTAGTTGATTCGTGTACCTCTCATCGTCCACTTGTTGCCAGTCAATTCCAATTAATGTTTCCACTAGACCCACATGATTAGGTGAAATCGGTTCTCGGCCCCTAATCCACAAAAGCGGCCTAAAAGCCCAATTTATTTCCAGTTTTATTATGAAAATTTAACAATTTTCGTGTTTTATCTTCGACAATCCCAATGTTAATCGAAAGTTTCGAGGCTTGAGTGAAATCCCCCCCCCCCCCCCCACCAGACTGCCACGGTCTCTATGTCCGCTGTGTGTGGTTGCATTGACACTGTTACCCACGTCATTATTATGGTGCTGATGTGTATCGTGTGGTGGCGCTTTCAGCCCGTGTTGGTGACTGGTTCCGTTGACGGTCAGATCCGGGGCTGGGACCTGCGCAACCCGCGTCTCCCGGTCTTCTCGTTGCTAGGACACCAGTACGCCGTCCGCAGGGTCAAGGTCAGGTGACACTCGCGGAGTGTATAACGGAGGGGTGTCGGTTTTTATGAGGGGTGGAACTCGGCTGAGAAGTATTATGTTCAACTGAATGAAAATGGCTTAATATTTGGCCAGAACACTAACAATGCCGTAAATCTCAATTAGTATATATCACAGAAAGTGTCTGCTTGGTCGGGGAGACCTCCATTGTGACATAATCGCTGGCATGGAAGGCCACATAGACAAAACAACAACAACATGAAATACAATAAACAGGTCCATACATAAAGAAAAGGTACTGAGTTAGCGTTTGGTTTGTACATTACAAGTATCGCACTTTGCTTATCATGGCAGGTCATTTCATCTCTCAGTTTCTATAATTGTTAGCAAAAATATGTGATGTGAATGATTCGTTTCTTACTTAATTTTCAGCCATTTTGAACTTTGCATGTATTTTCCGTTTCCAGTTCTCTCCCTTCGAAGCCACCGTTCTGGCCTCTTGTTCCTATGACTTCTCTGTCAAGTAAGCTATCATTTCTATCAGATCAAGTTCAAGTTTATGGCCAATATGCACTTTTTGCTTCATCATCGTAAATCGGTGTTGCTGTACGGTTAACTAAATTGACGTCGTTACAAACGTAAAGAAAGATGCTGCGTACCTTAAACTGAAGCTCTTACAATCTTTACAGAACGTGGGACTTTAAGCGACAGGAAACTTCTCTAGAATCCATAGAGCACCACACAGAGTTTGTGTATGGGTTGGACTTCAACTTGCACGTCCCTGGCCAGGTAAGATGCTCTGAAGTTTGTATTTTAGTGGATTGTTGCACACACCCGGTTTGTGTTCACCAATCCTTATTATAGAGGTCAAACAGCAGTATGGGACGCTAGGAAATAAGCCCCCGTCCTCGCAGTATATATATAGCAAATTTTATATTGAGGTTAGGATGAGCGGTTTGACTTCGTGCCACATAGTGTGACGGTCGGTTCGCCATGTAATGTGGATGATGGCCATCCACAGACCGGAGGTAGACATCTCTTGGGGTGCCCTTGTGGGGCTACCAACTGTAGGTGTAAGGCAGTAATATATGGGGAGACTGGTGAAGGTGGATGCATGGGCTACACCAAGGAAAGTGTGTTAACCGCCAAGAGTATCAGTTGATGGTTTACACTAAGCCTAGAAGTAGGTGGGCCCTTGGCGTAAAGCAAGAATAGGTGGGTAGCGCAACGAGGAGTAGATGGTTAGCGCAACGAGGAGTAGGTGGTTAGCGCAACGAGCAGGAGGTGGTTAGCGCAACGAGGAGTAAATGGTTAGCGCACCGAGGAGTAGGTGGTTAGCGCAACGAGCAGGAGGTGGTTAGCGCAACGAGAAGTAGATGGATAGCGCAACGAGGAGTAGGTACTTAGCGCAACGAGCAGGAGGTGGTTAGCGCAACGAGGAGTAGAGGGTTAGCGCAACGAGGAGTAGGTGGTTAGCGCAACGAGGAATAGATGGTTAGCGCAACGAGGAGTAGGTGGTGAGCGAAACGAGCAGGAGGTGCTTAGCGCAACGAGGAGTAGGTGGTTAGCGCAACGAGTAGGAGGTGGTTAGCGCAACGAGCAGGAGGTGGTTAGCGCAACGTGGAGTAGGTGGTTAGCGCAACCAGCAGGTGGTGGTTAGCGCAACAAGAAGTAGATGGTTAGCGCAACGAGCAGGAGGTGGTTAGCGCAACGAGCAGGAGGTGGTTAGCGCAACGAGGAGTAGGTGGTTAGCGCAACGAGCAGGAGGTGGTTAGCGCAACGAGGAGTAGATGGTTAGCGCAACGAGCAGGAGGTGGTTAGCGCAACGAGCAGGAGCTGGTTAGCGCAACGAGGAGTAGGTGGTTAGCGCAACGAGGAGTAGGTGGTGAGCGCAACGAGGAGTAGGTGGTTAGCGCAACGAGGAGTAGGTCGTGAGCGCAACGAGGAGTAGATGGTTAGCGCAACGAGGAGTAGGTGGTTAGCGCAACGAGCTGGAGGTGGTTACCGCAACGTGGAGTAGGTGGTTAGCGCAACGAGCAGGAGGTGGTTAGCGCAACGAGGATAGGTGGTTAGCGCAACGAGGAGTAGATGGTTAGCGCAACGAGGAGTAGATGGTTAGCGCAACGAGGAGTAGGTGGTTAGCGCAACGAGCAGGAGGTGGATAGCGCAACGAGGAGTAGGTGGTTAGCGCAACGAGCAGGAGGTGGTTAGCGCAACGAGGAGTAGATGGTTAGCGCAACGAGCAGGAGGTGGTTAGCGCAACGAGGAGTAGGTGGTGAGCGAAACGAGCAGGAGGTGGTTAGCGCAACGAGCAGGAGGTGGTTAGCGCAACGAGAAGTAGATGGTTAGCGCAACGAGCAAGAGGTGGTTAGCGCAACGAGGAGTAGGTGGTTAGCGCAACGAGTAGGAGGTGGTTAGCGCAACGAGCAGGAGGTGGTTAGCGCAACGAGGAGTAGGTGGTTAGCGCAACGAGGAGTAGGTGGTGAGCGCAACGAGGAGAAGATGGTTAGCGCAACGAGGAGTAGGTGGTGAGCGAAACGAGCAGGAGGTGCTTAGCGCAACGAGGAGTAGGTGGTTAGCGCAACGAGTAGGAGGTGGTTAGCGCAACGAGCAGGAGGTGGTTAGCGCAACGTGGAGTAGGTGGTTAGCGCAACGAGCAGGAGGTGCTTAGCGCAACGAGGAGTAGGTGGTTAGCGCAACGAGTAGGATGTGGTTAGCGCAACAAGTAGATGGTTAGCGCAACAAGTAGATGGTTAGCGCACCGAGTAGGAGGTGGTTAGCGCAACGAGCAGGAGGTGCTTAGCGCAACGAGGAGTAGGTTGTTAGCGCAACGAGGAGTAGGTGGTTAGCGCAACGAGGAGTAGGTGGTTGGCGCAACGAGTAGGAGGTGGTTAGCGCAACGAGGAGTAGGTGGTTAGCGCAACAAGTAGGAGGTGGTTAGCGAAACGAGCAGGAGGTGGTTAGCGCAACGAGCAGGAGGTGGTTAGCGCAACGAGAAGTAGATGGTTAGCGCAACGAGCAGGAGGTGGTTAGCGCAACGAGGAGTAGGTGGTTAGCGCAACGAGCAGGAGGTGGTTAGCGCAACGAGCAGGAGGTGGTTAGCGCAACGAGTAGGAGGTGGTTAGCGCAACGAGCAGGAGGTGGTTAGCGCAACGAGGAGTAGATGGTTAGCGCAACGAGTAGGAGGTGGTTAGCGCAACGAGCAGGAGGTGGTTAGCGCAACGAGGAGTAGATGGTTAGCGCAACGAGTAGGAGGTGGTTAGCGCAACGAGTAGGAGGTGGTTAGCGCAACGAGCAGGAGGTGGTTAGCGCAACGAGGAGTAGATGGTTAGCGCAACGAGTAGGAGGTGGTTAGCGCAACGAGCAGGAGGTGGTTAGCGCAACGAGAAGTAGATGGTTAGCGCAACGAGCAGGAGGTGGTTAGCGCAACGAGGAGTAGGTGGTTAGCGCAACGAGTAGGAGGTGGTTAGCGCAACGAGCAGGAGGTGGTTAGCGCAACGAGAAGTAGATGGTTAGCGCAACGAGCAGTGGGTGGTTAGCGCAACGAGGAGTAGGTGGTTAGCGCAACGAGCAGCTGGTGGATAGCGCAACGAGGAGTAGATGGTTAGCGCAACGAGCAGTGGGTGGTTAGCGCAACGAGGAGTAGGTGGTTAGCGCAACGAGCAGCTGGTGGATAGCGCAACGAGGAGTAGATGGTTAGCGCAACGAGGACTAAGATAAGTTAAGATACAGTTTGACTTAACGTCGATATGTAAAAGTCAATAATAAACATTACCACAAGTGCTATTGACCGACAATGATAAAATGACATATGATAATGAAAATATAACAATCATTGCATCATCCGAGGTTGACAGTTGTTTTAAATTTCTTGGCAGATTTGGCTAACTTCGTTTCTTTGTTAAGCATATTCCATAGCTTGCTACCTTGGTACAGTGAATCATGGCCATAAACTGTTGTCTTAACGCGTGGCATAAATATTGTTGGCCCATTTTTTTCAATGTAATGGCTTTCCTTTACGTTATGCATGTCATGAAGGTAACTGAGGCCAATCTTGTTGATACTCTTGTAACTTTCTAATGCTATACTGCGCAGTCGTTCAACTTATAGCAATGGTCTGCCCGCCCTCTTCCTCATCTCCAACTGTCCAACCGTATTCTGATCCAACGTCATTAAAAACATACCTCAATGCACGCTCCTGTATCTTTTCAATCTTATGCATATTATATTATATCACAAAAATGCCATACGGCGAGACAATAATTAAGATGTGAAAGGATGAAAGAATGAAATAACGTAAGTCTGCTATCAATATCCATTGATTTAGATACTCTGTAGTAGGTGGATGGCGCAACTAGTAGTAGGTTGTTAGCGTGGAGTAGGTGGTGTGCGAAGACTAGTGGCAATGCGTGGAAACAGGTTGATTCGCTTGAGTAGGACGCTTTAACCTATATAGAGGATCCCTGTATGTACCTGCCATTGATTTCCCATTACAAATGGGAAACAGAAAAAGCACATTTTGGACTCATTTCCTTTTTCATGTTTTAAATGGGTTATGGGAAAAGGACGTGTCTTCCTATTCCCTTTCACCTATATCAAATGTGTAATGGGTTAAAGGTACACCTTTAAATGTGTAATGGGTTAAAGGTACACCTTTAAATGTGTAATGGGTTAAAGGTACACCTTTAAATGTGTAATGGGTTAAAGCTACACCTTTCCGTCACCGGGTTTCGCCTCCTACTGTTGCAGATCGTGGATTGCTCCTGGGATGAGATGGTTAAGGTCTACAGTCCCGTGTCTTTACAGACCAGCCATCCACTGCCCAGCTAGCAGCCACCAGGTCGATGTGTGTAACCATGGCATGATGTATACACCACTTCATTGTGTTTGCCATATACACATATTAAATCGAAGCCGTGATAAGGGGTCTGAAAGGGGGAAATGGCGACACGCGACACAGACATATTTGAAAAATCAACATTCGACATTGACCCTCAAATTCCGATTCTGAGGACCTGAAGACATCGCCACAGATAAAGCGACACTGAACGTCGTGAAAAATCCACATTCGACGCTGAGAAAAATCGACACTAGATACTGCACCCCCAGACCCCTACCGACGAATGGTTTTTCATTAAAACTGTGAAGCCTAAAAAGTATTTTTTGGCGGTGCAGGGCATTAATTGCATCTCGCATCTTGTATATAAGGTTAATTATGTGCAGTATATATTAATGGATTGTATAACTTCATTGATTGAATCGTGGATACGTTTACCTCAGTTGGAGTTTTATATATAAGCATTACTTGTTCGCTCTAAGCGTATGTACCTGGGCTGGAGGGCTGCAATGTCCACTGTGCCTTATGGGGGCATACAACTATGCAAGTAACTTAGCCTCGGGATAGGAGTGACATACAGGGCCGAGCGAGTGGACATTGTATTCCTACAGAATAGAGTCTGCGAGGATAAAGAATAGCCATACCATTATATACAGGGCAATATGGTGCTATGTCATGTCTTATCTGCAGGAGATCGACATCGATGGTTTTTCTCAACGAAGACGTGCTTAAGACATGACATACCCATCAATATCTGTTCATGTCATTTCATTTTTGTAAACGAGCGCGTTTTTAATTGCAAATAAGAAATGTTTCGGCGTCCGGAGAAAGACAAGGTCATGACGAAAGGCGTGAAATAAGTTTATTGGTTCACTCCTTCTGAACAGAGGTTTGAAAATCAGTCATTTTTATAGGAAAGTTATTTCCGCTATCGTTTATTAAAGATAAAGACTATGAAACTCTGTTTGTTATAATATGGGTTTGGCGTGCTTAAATATGAAAGTGTCTTTACTCATTAAGTTGATGTGCCTCATCCGTTTGTTCCGTGAACTGTCACCCTCAAGTGGCACAAGGCTGCGCAGGACTTCAGGGCCTATGATGACCAATATAACCCCCTCCCCCTCCTGCTCCGCGCACCCACCCTCTGGTCATCATCACCCGGCATTCCGGACGCTCCCGGCCCCCAGCGTATCCCCCCCCCCCCCCACCGTCTCCCGGGCAGCAGTCGTCTCGGTGGCATGCCATTAAGGGTCCAGAGGGGAAGAGAAACGTTAGAGACTTTAAAAGCAAATTAGAAAGCTGTGTGTGTAATGTGAGCGGTAAGTGAGGGGGCTGGTCGTGTTGTTCAAGGAGTACGGCGCTTGGAGTTGCTCGGCCCGGGCTGTCGCTGCCGCCCGGTGCGACCCGGGCACAGATAGATGGGCCGGGGGGGGGGAGATGGCGAAAGGCAAAACTGGAGGGTTGGGGAGGCGTAGGCGGTCATGGTTGGAGGACATAGCCGGTCAACATGATTGGGGGTGAGGGTGGAGGGGTTGGCGGAGGATTTTCGCGGTGGTTGGTCTCGAACTTCTTCCCTTCTCCCCTACCGCCAGCTAGCCCCTCCCTTCTTCCCCCTCCCTCTCTGTTGCCTTGGGATATTGGCAGGCTCACTCACACTCACTTCATTGGCGGTCCGGGCGAACATGAACATGCCATCGATGGGGGTGAGAGGCACTCTCGCCCGCGAGCCCCCTCCCTAACCCCCCCCCCCTCCCAACCCACCCCCGCTCTCGGCAATGGCCGGTCTTAATGGACACACGTGTCATGTTTTGACTGCTGTTAACCCGCGCGTTTAGCCAGATCCAGAACCTACACCCCGCCTCCACCCCCACCTCCACACACACACACACCCACGCCCACATGCCCACCCCGACCCCCATCCCCGCCCCCACCCCTACCCAGACCCCTCCCCAGCATACCCACCCAGCGTCTCTCCCACCTCCCACCCTCGGCATATTTGAGATCGACGCCCGAGTGTGGAATTAACCTATACTTTGTATCTGAGCCCCCCACCCCCCGCCCCCTCGCCACTGCCCCTTTAACCCAATGCTCTGTACTTTACAGCCTTTATTTACACGAGACCACATATAACTACCCCCACCGTAACTCCATCACTACCACTCTTCCCCCGGCCACCCTCCCTCCCGCCAGCAGTTACCCACCAATGCGTCCGTACATTCCCGGCGTGAGAGGGTAACTAACTATCTTACAGACTGCGGATGGCAACAAAACTAGACAAAAACAGAGAAGAAAGTGGGCGGAAGGGGGGGGGGGGGTGTACCCCACAAAAGAACCCTCCCGTGAAATATACCACCCGGACCCGCTTTGATGTCGGCACCCCATTTGTGCCAGTTCTGTCAATTCCATTGCATCATAAAAATACCTGAAAGGTATGCAAGTGTGAGGGGATAGAATGAGGGTGGATGTTTGGGGTGGGGAGTGGGACGGGGGCCCCGATAAATCCTCTCCTACAAGGAAGAGAAGTCCAGGGGGGAGTAAAACAATCCGCACCTGGGCAGAGCGCTCAAACTTAACCGCCGTCCCTGTCTGCCGGATGTGGGGGTGGTGGTGGCGGGGGGGTAGCAGGAGGGCAGGAGGGGGAGCGCTCCCTGTCTGCCCGGGGGGGGGGGGGGGCGGGTAGAGGGCGGGAGGGGAGGGCTCCCTGCCTGCCTGGGGAAGAAACAGACAGGGGAGGATTCCCTATCTGCCGGTCGGGGGGCGGGGGGTAGGAGCGTGGAGAGGGAGCAGTGAGAGGAGGGTGGGGCGACCCCTGGTGGCAGGATGGGACTGTGGGTCACGTGACCCATGGATTAAGGCTTCTCTCCGGAAGCCTTTACTGATCACTTCTAAAGCAGCTCATCACAGCGAGACTCCCGATTGTAACTTTGCACTGCAGTGCCTCCTCTTTACTGAAGTAGACGAGTTTCACCGACTTCCTAAATAACATTAAAGAAAACAAGCAAAAAGCGCCTGAAGTTTATCCGTTCAACCGGCGCCGTTTTTCACGTACGCAGTATTGATTCGCTTTTCCAAATAAGCTTCTCCGGATACAAACGTCACTTTGGGGGGGTTAACGTAGTGTTATTTTTGTAAACATCGTGTAGTTTGTAGTTATATTACCGAGTTGTTAACAGGATTCAACTCTGTGAAAGATTTCACAACTAATGCAAATGACAACAAAAGCCAAATACCGCCAAATACTGCCAGATACTGCCAAATGCCGCCAAATACTGCCAAATACCGCCAAATACTGCCAAATACCGCCAAATGCCGCTGTGATTACACAAGAAGCCCAAAGCGAAGAGTGCACGAGGGAGAGGACCAACAAATGTGGGTGATTGGGTCGGAAATCTAGCACCCCCATGTCCGAACTTTCTGGGTTCTGTAGACCTGCTGAGCTATAGGGTACTTATCAGGATGGAACCCCTGGTCTTGTCCTGGTACTGGGGGTGGGGTTAAGGAGCGGAAATTCTCCTCTCGCCTGATTTGAGAATCAAGGCGATGCTCCTGAGAACCGTTTGACGTATATTACCCAGTATATTACACACCACCCACACCTTCACCCTCTCCTCAGCACGAGTTATTGTGCTAATTCCAACCACAATGATAGCAACTTTTTTGCTATGGAATTCTAACACACATTGTCTTGGTGGAAATCTGACTAATTTCCTCGCTGTCGTTGCTGCTCCGTGTTTGAAATGGCTAGGTGCGTATCTCAAATTTCTTTCAAAGATAAATCAGTTAAGCTGAAAAAGAAAATATGCTTTCCTTTCCCTCAATTCATAACACGGATTCATGAGGTTTTGTGGTAATGACACCGGGAAGAACCGGCAACCATTCAACATGGCTACCTATGATGCCGCACCTGTTCTCTCGCGTCCTAGCCCCCGAGCCTCACGCCCCTCCCCGCCCGCCCTACCCCCCCCCCCCCGCCCTACCCGCCCGCCCCCCCTCGCCGCCCTTTCGGCCCCATCACCCCACCAGTTGAGTAGTCCTCGTACAATAATTATCATGGCCTTTTCCGAGGTCTCCTCCCAGCATGACCACCAGGGCCGGATTGGCAAATTGCTGCCCCCGATCTGCCATCTATCCCGCTATTTTCTCCGGATTCCCCGTCGATCGCACCTTTCCTCATATATCGGGCGCGAAAAACGAGAGAGAGGGCAGGGCGGAGAGGGGGGGCGGGTGGGAGAAGAATAAAAAGTTCCCCATCGCGCAGATGGGCGAAGCGCTCACGCGAGGTTCCCGCCCGACTTCTGGATAACAAGGCGTAACGATCGTCTGCTCCGTCCCCCAATGGCGGGAATCCACGGGGCAGAGCGATGCGGGACTGCTACAGTCAGTAGGGGTGCCGAGAGGGGCGGGAGGCAGTGAATGGGGTAGAGAACCAATGGCATTCGGGCGCTATCGATATGGAGAGTGGAACAGTCGAGCTTATACCTGGACTGGAGAAGCTCAACATCGGATGGATCCCCGGGGTTAAATCTCTTACGGTAACTAGCTCTTGGGTTCGCCAACCGCCTCCCCGTTTGTTACTCTCTCTCCCTCTCTTTTCTCCCCTCCCTCTCTTTTCTCCCCTCCCTCTCCTTTCTCCCCTCCCTCTCCCTTCCTACCTCTCCTCCAGTGGTATCCCGCTCTATGACCCACGCGCCCTCTCCCTCCCTCTCTCTCCCTTCCTCACCCACCGGTCGCGGTCTCACCCACCCCCTGTCGGTCCTCCGGGTGAGCAGGGGTTGAGTTATTAGCATCCCACAAACCGATGTCATCACCGCGCGCTAATCTTATCTCGGGCAGATCACGCCGAGGGATGATTCATATTCCTATCATAAGCACCTCAAGGTACTGCCCCCGTACCTTGACATCAACACCCGTAATTTGCTAGTGATGAGTGCTCATTTCTTATCGCGCTCCATGCGGCCCGACCCCCATCTCCACCTCACCCTCGCCCCACGCCCCATCCCACCCTCACAGCCGACCCCTACCTTATCGTCAACGCGATATAAACTTAAGAGCTGCGAAGGTGTGTTTGCATGGGAGTGGGACTAGGGGGGGGGGGGTGGGGCTGGTAAACCTTACACGAGGTTCTTCACCCGACACCCGCTCCAGGAACCCACGTAACGCGGGCAAACTGGTACCACATGTAGGGTCGTAGAATTACCTTTCTTCTTCCCCAGCAAAAGTTATTGGCAGAAACTTATATCATTTCCTTGTCAATGTGGAATTTTAACAAGGCATGCAGATATAAATCTTCCCCTCAATTAAAAATTTAATGCTAGCCAAAAAATACTTGTAATTATATTGGAAGTTTTCGTTCGAATTTTTGCATGTCTTAAATAGGCCTTTATATTTATAATTTACCATTCCTGTTGTCACTTGTTTAGAACGTCTGTAATCCCAAATAAATTAAATATTGCAACACACACAGTCGAAATATTCAATTAAATTAGAAACCGAATCAATCAAAATTGCTACGCGAAGTTTTGGTCTTATTTCCCGCATATATATGTATGCACGCCCCCCCCCCCCCCGCCCCCTCCTCCCTGTGTGTGTTTGGGATTACAGCTGGCTGGGAGCGGGGGTAGGGCAACTGCGTTTGACGGGGGTGAGGGGGAGGTGGGTGTTGAAGGGCAGGAGGTCGAGGGTGACATTAATCCAGATTCATGTGCAGTGACGTCCAGACGACAGCAGGGAGATGGGTGGTCATGAAGGGGGGGGGGCAGCGAGTGGGAGCTCATGGGCGTTGGGGGAGGCGGGGGGGGGGGGCTGAGGGAGTGGTAGCTCATCTCCTGACTTGACTCAACGCCATGTTCCCGACTATCTTATCATCCCTCCTCAATTTGTGAGCGTCGACAGGAGACAAGTTAGACACCCCCTCTTCCTACCCCCCCCCCCACCCCCCTCGTGTCTTACGACATGCTCGGGGGTAAACGTGTGTCGCCCTCGACCCCATAAACCGACAAGGTCACCAGACAAGCACCCCTGGCTGCCCTACCCCAACTCCTCCCCCCCTCCCCCCATGGACGTGTGCATGTGGGAGGGATACAGAGAGGAGAGGAGGGGGAGGGAGGTCGGGGGGAAAAGGGAGGGGGAGGAGGGGTAAATAATAATTTATTTCGCAGAGGTTTCACGATTCACCTTTAACTCCGGGATATTTTCCCAGGCCCCTCACTAGTTGTAAGTTATATGACGCGAGTTATGATCACTAAGCTGGGTGTGGTGGTGGTTTATCTGATGTTAAAACATGCCCCGAGGAGGAACGGGTCAACTGTAACATGTAGATCGACTGACCTGCGAACATATGTTAAACACATGTCGAGTGAAACAAAATTATTAATATAGTGCGACTATTTGATATTTTAAAAACATGCTTCTACTTTGATTTCCGTTCCTCTGGAAACAATCTCGATAAATACATGACCACTTTCGAAAACATTTTCGAAAACGGTCTTGTAATACTGTTGTAATTCGATGTCCCAGAACCACATATTTCTTTTTGTCTTTATTGCCCATAGCTGTCCTCTACTGCCAGTATTATCGCGCTATTGCCCATAGCTGTCCTCTACTGCCAGTATTATCGCGCTATTGCCCATAGCTGTCCTCTACTGCCAGTATTATCGCGCTATTGCCCATAGCTGTCCTCTACTGCCAGTATTATCGCGCTATTGCCCATAGCTGTCCTCTACTGCCGGCATTATCGCGCTATTGCCCATAGCTGTCCTCTACTGCCGGCATTATTGCGCTATCCTGTATATTAATATTAGTTATCTCCGTCTGCTAATCCGGATCATGCAGATAGACAATAATTAAATTATTTTTTTATCAATTGGTATCATAAATGTATGCACGTTGAGTTCTTTTGTTTCGCGCTGGGTATATCAATCAAAGAACTCACGTGGGTGACATGCTTTGCTTTGCTTTGCCATTTGAGTTCATCACTAGCCGTGGCAATGGGAAGAAACATACACAGGCACTATGATACAATAAACTACCACTTCATACGTACTATACGTGTAGTACGTGCAGTCCTTGTATTCTCTGAGTGTTTGTTTTACTTCGTCCTCCATATAAGCTTCAGTGAATAGTGACGATATGTTTATGACCCTGGCGCAGTGAGCCGTGACAATAGGTTTATAACGCCCACGTCAGCTGTTAGTCTCGCCCGGGGGGGTTGCTATGCAGCAGAATTGATTTTCGGTGCGTGAATTTGAAATTTAGTGAACCATGTTTGTAAAGGAATGCAAATTGTCGATATAACGCCCCCCGGATGACGAATGTATCGCCGTATAAAATTGCTAATGCACCCGTCACGACTGGTTTCTAATAGACAGTCATATTTGACAGCCGCAAAACAGTTATATTAAAGGGAGGAACTTAATTGTCTGTGATAAACAGGTGCAGAAATTATTGTATATCTCATTGCACATAAATAGCATCGTCTCATTGAAAAATACACAATCATTGTTACTCTGATGGGACAATGAGATTCTCCCATTAACTAAGGGAGACACAAGCCCAGAGTACAAGCGGTAATACAAATTCATATAAACCATTGGCTCTGACTAGCTGCGAAACGCTGCTGCACTGCACTACACTTTTTTGAAAGCTTAAATTTGTTTGGTGAATCAACCACCTCTCAGTCGAGTATCGGAGAGTAGGCCTAATGTTTACTGGTCAGCGACACACTTTTCTTTGCGTTTCTACCTACATTGGATTGTTTCCTGGGCCATCAACGGACATCTAGCATGTCATGTTTTACTATAATTATGGCCGGGAAGCGTTTCACTCGCAATATTTAAGATTGATTCAAAACGATTGCAGACAAATACCCGGCGATGTTTCACAAAGTGAGCGCGCCTTTGTTAAGGGTCCGCCCCTAATCATAGCGGACATTCAAAGTGTGTACAATCTTGTTGGGATCTTATCTGCCTTGCTAGGCAGGGTGGGCCGGCTAAAGGCTATCATAATCCCCAGTGGCCCAGCCACCAACAGTATCATGTTCGACGCCTCAAACTCAGCGCTCATCATTAAACCATCACCCCAATTTTTCCCGACAAATCTTTCGCTAATGAAAACAAGACGGTCGCTTCTCCCGTGACTGTCGAGCCACCACGCCGTCAGATGGCCGTGACTAGCATTACAAGAGAAGCAATTTAATATCAAGTTGCCTGATTCCGGTGGCGAAATGCGTAGCCGGGCCTTTCGCCGTGATACCAATCCCTCTGCGACCGTCGGGCAGGCACATCGGTATCTTATCTCTAGCAGGGATGCTTCTTAATGATGGGGAGTTGAAAGGAACTCACTCCAAAGACTGATACGGGCCAATGAAAGTCGCGGTCAGAGGTCTCAGCTAGAAATGCCCGGTCTACGGAACCAGAAAGAGCCCGGTTGCCGAGCCCGCGCCGCCCACTGGCTGGAAGCACGCGCCGAGACCCCGTCTCCGTGATAGCGCCAACGGACGACCTTCGAAACCGCCAGCTAAGCGAGATCTGTAGTAACAGAAGAGGGTACTAAAAACGAAAAAAAACGTGCCTTCCTCACGGCCAAGTTATGCAAACTACCCGACCAACATAAACACTATGTAATAGGTCGGGTTTTTTCTCTCTTTTACTACCGAAGTGCTAACAATCAAGTACATATTTAATTAGCCGTTAATATGTCTTGTGATGAATAAGGCAATGGGAAAGCAAACTGCATCACCTGGCGCTGTTTGTCTCAGGCCGGTGTTATTATGTCTGACACAGACCCCGGTCCTAGACGGTGGCTGGCCAGAGCGACAGTGGCCATACTCATCTTCTAGGGTTATAGATACAACAAGTTATGCCGCAACGTACTTCCAGCCCAGCTGTTGGCCTTTGTCCGCGCTACGTGTGGTTGCTGGGTTACTGTGTCTGTTGGTACTAGACTGTCAATAGGTGCAATGGGTCAGGTGTCTCCGTAAACACGTAGCCGTCTCAGCCACGTAAACAATAAAAACTACACTGAAATGTCTCTTCGGGGAATACCATTTAGTATTTATTCATTGTATTATGAAAAGGCACTCCCAATGACTACTTTGGCATCTGACAATGAACATCGCTTGCACAACATCAGGCGGTTCGTATATTGAAGGCCAACTTTGACCGTGTTCTTTAAATTTAGACGAATTGGCTCCACACAATTTTTTTAATATATAAATCATGTTCATCGACTTATAAATGGGTCATGCCTGCGAGCCCTGTTATGGTATGTCATTGTGTGTGCTTTACTTCATGTTGTTCACTTTATAACTATCGAGGTAGTCATTTACATATGTATTCGCTATTGATAACCTCGTAAAATAAAGAAAGTTTATATTAACAAATTTTAATCAGCCAACGTGTTCATGGAGACATAGGGCGCATACCTCTAGATTTCAGTTGGGGAGCAACAAAGGCGATCTCCCGGCAGAGGGCGCTCCGCTTAAGCTATAGTCCCTCTGCTTGAAAACTTCCTCATATTAATGTCTTGCACCAATACTAGAACTCAAAGGAATTTGGCTATGTATATTTACACTGTCGAAAAAAGAGGGATATTTTTGATCAATACTTGATAATATATTGTGGACGCCCAACATTCGTTCGTTCGTTTTGTATTTCGTTTGCATTGATTCGTTTGTATTGTGTACTTTGGGCCTGATGGCCTTGGAAACGGAAATAAAATCAATCCAATCCAATCCAGTCCCTCTGCCCCACGTCAAATTTAACCATCAGAATTATCGTTCATACGCGAAAAATTAATGAAACTAATCGAAGATAAATTCGCAGCTTGGCACCAAATACACCACTATTTAGCATATACTGTGCTCCTGGGCCAGTACCGGACGAATTGATTCGCTTTTGATTAGTTAGAAATTATGTTACTTTCGTACTATGTTTTTGAGTTCGATCCAGATCAAAGTCGTGAAGCGCTATGAAATTTGGTCCCGTGTTATTTTGAAGAAAAAAAAAATCGTTTAACGCTTCCACTGCCATCGTAATACAACGGAATGTTTAAATATTACAAATCCATCATCGAAAAAACGACATTCAACCTAAACAACCCTATGAAACTAATCTCCCAGATAGCATGCCAACAATAACCTAACGTTTACTTATCGTTTGCAGTAGCGTTAATGCAACGTTTTAAGACAAACGTTAATAAAATATTGTTTGGCTCATTGACTTTGTTATATTAATGTTTACTATTTAACGTTAAATGCTAACCATTATCTAACCGTGGTTGAACCGTTATATCAATAAGGTTATATTAATGTTTACTATTTATCGTTAAATGCTAACCATTATCTTACCGTGGTTGAACCGTTATATCAATAACGTAATATTAATGTTTACTATTTAACGTTAAATGCTAATCGTAATCTCACTCTGGTGGAACCGTTTTATCAATAACGTTATATTAATGTTCAAATTTCAACATTAATGTTAACCACTATCTAACCATTGTTGAACCTTTATACTTATTTTGAAAATTAAACCTCGTGTAATACTCTTGAGTACTCGTTATACAGTAGAAATAGTAATTAAGCCCAGGCGAAAATGTTATGTGCTCTTTTGTGACCTTTCCCAAGTGTTTACCAAGAAAATAACAAATTTACCATTGATGTTTACAACGCCCTTACACTACCTTCACGGCCAAGTTTGAAAAGATCCGCAGCGAATGCTGAAGGCAGTGTCAGTGGCGATAAATTACACAAAATGATATACATGTATTATATTTACAGATGTAAAACACTTCATGTTATACAACAGTTCAAGTACTACATTACTCACAATAGATATGATCTCTAAACAAATTTTATCTCCATGATTTTGCCCTTTCATTTAATTGTTTTATTAACTATTTTCTCCGACCCTGGTTTGTTGTCAAACCGTACTCTAACGATCTCGAAGCAAGGTTAAAATGCCAACGGTTATCTAATGATGTGGTAATGTTCTCGATGCAAACGGTAATATGCGAATTGTTATCTAATGTAGTAGTAACCTTAGCATGCTAACCTAAACCAAAAAGCAACCAATCGAACCTTGATAAAACGTTACACTAACGTTTACATGCTACCTTGGCGTGACCCTAGGGCCCTTGAGGTCAATCGTGAGTTTGGCGGTTACGTGGGACAGAGGGGATGTGAGGAACGAGCTCCCTCGGCTGGCAGAGTGCAACAAAGGCAATGTGAGTTATATATATATGGTTTATATTGAAACGGCAACTACCTTGTTCAGATAGCACGTTGCGAATATTAATCCAACCTCCTTCATCCATATGATAGAGAGAGGTATCCGATGTGGTCGAGTTTTGAGCGCTCCACTGCAGACAGAAAGGTTGCGGGTTCAAATCCCGCCCGTTTCTGGGGAACGCTTCACATTATGCAGTGTTATCAAAAGTGGCCAAAACACCAAGCCATTCTTCATATTCTGGCATTAACATACCAGCTATGTCTTCACTTCACCATAAATCTACAAGTGCTGCGGGAGAGTAAATATTTGCATTTGCTATAAAGTCGGTCTTTCTGTATATATCTACGTATACCTACTACATGTACTTAGAAACGCAAATTTTACCACAGAAATCCTAGATAAACGAAACACCATAAACATTATATTACAAAAAATATGATAATCAGTTGCCAGACATAACCTCAAGCACCCAGAACACGGTCACTAGGTACTGTCACAAAGAACTTTATCAAAGGACTGTCACTAAGGACTTTATCAAAGGTTTGTCACTAAAGGCTTTATCAAAGGACTGTCACTAAAGACTGTCACTCACGACTGTCATTCGGCACCGTTATTAAACAATGCGACACTAAACACTCTCACTAAAATACTTCACGAACCACTTTAAAAAAATAATTTCCCTAAACACTGCAAGTAAACTACATCACAAATTGTGTGGCGTAACACCATATCGTTCAACAGTGTCAACAAACAAGCTAATTACAAGCTAGTGGCAATTACAGCAGTGCCAAGTTCCCGGCTAACAATTCTCATCAGATCTAAGTTAGTTTCGTATAAAACAAAAGATTCACTAATAGAAAATAATGTCCCCGTCACTTTGTTTGCTCTCCACTAACCCATAATGTCCCCGTCACTTTGTTTGCTCTCCACTAACCCATAATGTCCCCATCACTTTGTTTGCTCTCCACTAACCCATTCATGTGGCATCACTTTGTTTGCTCTCCACTAACCCATTCATGTGGCATCACTTTGTTTGCTCTCCACTAACCCATTCATGTGGCATCACTTTGTTTGCTCTCCACTAACCCATAATGTCCCCGTCACTTTGTTTGCTCTCCACTAACCCATTCATGTGGCATCACTTTGTTTGCTCTCCACTAACCCATTCATGTGGCATCACTTTGTTTGCTCTCCACTAACCCATTCATGTGGCATCACTTTGTTTGCTCTCCACTAACCCATTCATGTGGCATCACTTTGTTTGCTCTCCACTAACCCATTCATGTGGCATCACTTTGTTTGCTCTCCACTAACCCATTCATGTGGCATCACTTTGTTTGCTCTCCACTAACCCATAATGTCCCCGTCACTTTGTTTGCTCTCCACTAACCCATAATGTCCCCGTCACTTTGTTTGCTCTCCACTAACCCATAATGTCCCCGTCACTTTGTTTGCTCTCCACTAACCCATAATGTCCCCGTCACTTTGTTTGCTCTCCACTAACCCATAATGTCCCCGTCACTTTGTTTGCTCTCCACTAACCCATAATGTCCCCGTCACTTTGTTTGCTCTCCACTAACCCATAATGTCCCCGTCACTTTGTTTGCTCTCCACTAACCCATAATGTCCCCGTCACTTTGTTTGCTCTCCACTAACCCATAATGTCCCCGTCACTTTGTTTGCTCTCCACTAACCCATTCATGTGGAATCACTTTGTTTGCTCTCCACTAACCCATTCATGTGGAATCACTTTGTTTGCTCTCCACTAACCCATTCATGTGGAACTAAATTATAATTATTTCAAGTACCGTTCCTACTTTTGGTCAAACAAAGGCCAAACTGGGCTTTATGTTTCCCCCTATTTGCTTAAAATGTTCGTGCCACGATTTTGTTTAGCTCAGAGTTAACTTTGTTCAGGAAAGACAAACAAATAAGAATTTGTTTTAATGGGAGTTTACAGTTTTTATTCCACGATATCACTATAAACGCGTCCGTCAAAGTAGCAAAAGTGAGGTCCGGAGGGTTCAATTCTGGGAGCATTGCATCAGAGGGTTATTTGGAAATTCCCCTATGATATCACACGAATGACAGGTGAAATTTGATGCAGTGCGTAGGCATCTGTTGTCCAGGGCGTGTATTGTTCTCATGATTGAGTGTTTTTGTCGTTGAGTTCAAGCCAATGAGCAGAGAGAATCTGAGTCTCATTGTAAAAGCACATGCGTTTGTATTCTGATTTGACGTCACTTTTCTGGCCCCCAGAATTTAAATCGGCATGTGATAAAACAAGTGGAAAAAGCATTTCATTCTACTATTTGGGGCGTTATAGCTCGATTATTTAAGCGTCAAAACACAAAAGATTAATATGAGTTAAAGTTGATTTGGCGTGGCACCAACTGTTTAACAATCCGACTACACGGTTCTCTCTATAATTTACTTATCTCCCCGACGAAGTGGAATTGGTGACGCCGTTTATGTAATGCTGATTGGTATATAAAACTCCAGGCTGTCACAAAGCTTATTGCAACTCAGGCCTCTTCAATTTGTACACATCATTTGTGGATTTCCATGTATACATGTTCTCTCCCGTAATTCAATAAATAAATAAAAAGAAAAAAAGTGACACGCGTGGTCTTACTTTTATTTACGCAGGGTTGAAATTGTCTAGCTTCTTTGTATCGTCCAGGTTGGTTATGTGTCTCTGGTCTCGTCCCTTCGTT
The DNA here is from genome assembly GCA_964019135.1 of Arenicola marina. Taxonomy (NCBI): domain Eukaryota; kingdom Metazoa; phylum Annelida; class Polychaeta; family Arenicolidae; genus Arenicola; species Arenicola marina. Next base: position 76,100,453 of record OZ025248.1, read on the forward strand.
TGTAACGTCTCCTTGTAAAACAGATGGTGTTGTTATTGTGACCCAGCGACCCATGACTCGTCGGAGAGACAGTCATGGATATTCATGCCTGACAGAATAAACATGTTTCACCCACAGTACCAGCTGCAACTAAATCATGCAAAGCGTAAAGCCTGTTTTCAAAAGTCTAGCCGTTCTTCCCCTTCGACGTTATGTCCTTATGTACATCTGTAACGAGTCATGCTCTGGTGCTGTATTCATATTACATTATAATTCTAAAACTAAAAAAAGCGTGACTGCCCACCAATATGTGTTCATTTCAAAAACGAATGCAATGTTTCCGACATTGATGGCAATAATCTGTACCAAGTAACTAAAGACATTAATTTTGTTAGGCGCAAATGTATCTGTAATTCACCGAATTTGTTGGATTTCACAATTAGAATAGTCATTTGATGTAAATTCCCCGACAACGTAACCTAATTACAAGCGGAAAAAGATAATTATTTGAAGACGTCACTCGTGGGTTTTTACGTTTTAGCCCGTATTGCCACCCCCTTGCCCAACTCCCCGTCCCTGCCGCCCCATCCCCTTGGCGCAGCTGTTAGTTACTCACGTGATACCTAAATATCTTTTATAAATCTTGGTTCCGTCCTCGCATATCAAGCGACGAGTCAGAGCGTTTACAAACATCATTTACCACGCACAAAACCAAACCAAGAATCGATTGATGCATTGACCTGCTAATTTTTTTTACTGCAACATTTCTCTGGCCGAATCGTCGGCAATTATGAGTTCACAGGATGAAACACATATCGGACTTCATCATTTACACTGAAGTTGCAAGATATTGATTATAAATGGCACATTGGCTCATCCGGCTTGATATGGCGCAGTGTTCATCTTGGGAGGGCACATCACCATGGGGCGCCAAGGGTTACCCCTCTCATTGGGAGGGCACCTCACCATGAGGCGCCAAGGGTTACCCCTCTCATTGGGAGGGCACCTCACTATGGGGCGCCAAGAGTTACCCCTCTCATTGGGAGGGCACCTCACTATGGGGCGCCAAGAGTTACCCCTCTCATTGGGAGGGCACCTCACTATGGGGCGCCAAGGGTTACCCCTCTCATTGGGAGGCCACCTCACTATGGGGCGCCAAGGGTTACCCCTCTCATTGGGAGGGCACCTCACTATGGGGCGCCAAGAGTTACCCCTCTCATTGGGAGGGCACCTCACTATGGGGCGCCAAGGGTTACCCCTCTCATTGGGAGGCCACCTCACTATTGGGCGCCAAGGGTTACCCCTCTCATTGGGAGGCCACCTCACTATGGGGCGCCAAGGGTTACCCCTCTCATTGGGAGGCCACCTCACTATTGGGCGCCAAGGGTTACCCCTCTCATTGGGAGGGCACCTCACTATGGGGCGCCAAGCGTTACCCCTCTCATTGGGAGGGCACCTCACTATGGGGCGCCAAGAGTTACCCCTCTCATTGGGAGGCCACCTCACTATTGGGCGCCAAGGGTTACCCCTCTCATTGGGAGGACACCTCACTATGGGGCGCCAAGGGTTACCCCTCTCATTGGGAGGCCACCTCACTATTGGGCGCCAAGGGTTACCCCTCTCATTGGGAGGGCACCTTACTATGGGGCGCCAAGGGTTACCCCTCTCATTGGGAGGCCACCTCACTATTGGGCGCCAAGGGTTACCCCTCTCATTGGGAGGGCACCTTACTATGGGGCGCCAAGGGTTACCCCTCTCATTGGGAGGGCACCTCACTATGGGGCGCCAAGGGTTACCCCTCTCATTGGGAGGGCACCTCACTATGGGGCGCCAAGGGTTACCCCTCTCATTGGGAGGCCACCTCACTATTGGGCGCCAAGGGTTACCCCTCTCATTGGGAGGGCACCTCACTATGGGGCGCCAAGGGTTACCCCTCTCATTGGGAGGCCACCTCACCATGGGGCGCCAAGGGTTACCCCTCTCATTGGGAGGCCACCTCAGCATGGGGCGCCAAGGGTTACCCCTCTCATTGGGAGGCCACCTCACCATGGGACGCCAAGGGTTACCCCTCTCATTGAGAGGGCACCTCACCATGGGACGCCAAGGGTTCCCCCTCTCATTGGGAGGGCACCTTACCGTAGGGGGCCAAGGGTGACCCCTCTCATTGGGAGGGCACCTCACCATAGGGGCCAAGGGTGACCCCTCTCATTGGGAGGGCACCTCACCATGGGGCGCCAAGGGTTACCCCTCTCATTGGGAGGCCACCTCACCATGGGGGGCCAAGGGTGACCCCTCTCATTGGGAGGGTACCTCACCATGGGGGGCCAAGGGTGACCCCTCTCATTGGGAGGGCACCTCACCATGGGGCGCCAAGGGTTACCCCTCTCATTTTGAGGCCACCTCACCATGGGGGGCCAAGGGTTACCCCTCTCATTGGGAGGCCACCTCACCATGGGGGGCTAAGGGTTACCCCTCTCATTGGGAGGGCACCTCACCATGGGGGGCCAAGGGTTACCCCTCTCATTGGGAGGCCACCTCACCACAGGGGGCCAAGGGTTACCCCTCTCATTTTGAGGCCACCTCACCATGGGGGGCCAAGGGTTACCCCTCTCATTGGGAGGCCACCTCACCATGGGGGGCCAAGGGTTACCCCTCTCATTGGGAGGCCACCTCACCATGGGGGGCCAAGGGTTACCCCTCTCATTGGGAGGCCACCTCACTATGGGGCGCCAAGGGTTACCCCTCTCATTGGGAGGCCACCTCACCATGGGGCGCCAAGGGTTACCCCTCTCATTGGGAGGCCACCTCACCATGGGGGGCCAAGGGTGACCCCTCTCATTGGGAGGCCACCTCACTATGGGGCGCCAAGGGTTACCCTTCTCATTGGGAGGCCACCTCACCATAGGGCGCCAAGGGTTACCCATCTCATTGGGAGGGCACCTCACTATGGAGCGCCAAGGGTTACCCCTCTCATTGGGAGGCCACCTCACCATGGGGCGCCAAGGGTTACCCCTCTCACATCTTAGGAGGGCACCTCACTATGGGGCGCCAAGGGTTAACCCTCTCATTGGGAGGGCACCTCACTATGGGGCGCCAAGGGTTAACCCTCTCATTGGGAGGGCACCTCACTATGGGGCGCCAAGGGTTACCCCTCTCATTGGGAGGGCCCCTCACTATGGGGCGCCAAGGGTTAACCCTCTCATTGGGAGGCCACCTCACTATGGGGCGCCACGGGTTAGCCATCTCATTGGGAGGGCACCTCACTATGGGGCGCCAAGGGTTACCCCTCTCTTTGGGAGGGCACCTCACTATGGGGCGCCAAGGGTTAACCCTCTCATTGGGAGGCCACCTCACTATGGGGCGCCAAGGGTTACCCCTCTCATTGGGAGGGCACCTCACCATAGGGGGCCAAGGGTTACCCCTCTCATTGGGAGGGCACCTCACCATGAGGGGCCAAGGGTTACCCCTCTCATTGGGAGGCCACCTCACTATGGGGCGCCAAGGGTTACCCATCTCATTGGGAGGGCACCTCACCATTCGGCGCCAAGGGTTACCCCTCTCATTGGGAGGGCACCTCACTATGGGGCGCCAAGAGTTACCCCTCTCATTGGGAGGGCACCTCACCATGGGGTGCCAAGGGTTACCCCTCTCATTGGGAGGGCACCTCACCATGGGGCGCCAAGGGTTACCCGTCTCATTGGGAGGCCACCTCATTATGGGGCGCCAAGGGTTACCCCTCTCATTGGGAGGCCACCTCACCATGGGGCGCCTAGGGTTACCCCTCTCACATCTTGGGAGGGCACCTCACTATAGGGCGCCGAGGGTTACCCCTCTCATTGGGAGGCCACCTCACTATGGGGCGCCAAGGGTGACCCTTCTCACATCTTGGGAGGCCACCTCACCATGGGGCGCCAAGGGTTACCCCTCTCACATCTTGGGAGGGCACCTCACTATAGGGCGCCAAGGGTTACCCCTCTCATTGGGAGGCCACCTCACTATGGGGCGCCAAGGGTGACCCCTCTCACATCTTGGGAGACCACCTCACTATGGGGCGCCAAGGGTTACCCCTCTCATTGAGAGGGCACCTCACTATGGGGCGCCAAGGGTTACCCCTCTCATTGGGAGGGCACCTCACTATGGGGCGCCAAGGGTTACCCCTCTCATTTGGAGGGCACCTCACCATGGGGCGCCAAGGGTGACCCCTCTCACATCTTGGGAGGCCACCTCACCATGGGGCGCCAAGGGTTACCCCTCTCATTGGGAGGCCACCTCACCATGGGGCGCCAAGGGTTACCCCTCTCATTGGGAGGCCACCTCACCATGGGGCGCCAAGGGTGACACCTCTCACATCTTGGGAGACCACCTCACTATGGGGCGCCAAGGGTTACCCCTCTCATTGGGAGGCCACCTCACCATGGGGCGCCAAGGGTGACCCCTCTCACATCTTGGGAGGCCACCTCACCATGGGGCGCCTAGGGTTACCTCTCTCATTGGGAGGCCACCTCACCATGGGCGCCAGGGGTTACCCCTCTCACATCTTGGGAGGCCACCTCACCATGGGGCGCCAAGGGTGACCCCTCTCACATCTTGGGAGGGCACCTCACTATGGGGCGCCAAGGGTTACCCCTCTCATTGGGAGGCCACCTCACCATGGGGCGCCAAGGGTTACCCCTCTCATATCTTGGGAGGGCACCTCACTATGGGGCGCCAAGGGTTACCCCTCTCATTGGGAGGCCACCCCACCATGGGGCGCCAAGGGTTACCCCTCTCATTGGGAGGGCACCTCACTATGGGGCGCCAAGGGTTACCCCTCTCATTGGGAGGCCACCCCACCATGGGGCGCCAAGGGTTACCCCTCTCATTGGGAGGCCACCTGGTTTTTGAGACTATTTGGTCACCTGAGAGCCTAACGGCACGTGGATCGATGGTTCGCGTCCCGCTGTGGCCATGTCTGTGTGGTCGCAGAATAAAGATCCCAAGGCAAAGAGTAGGGGGTTACCCCCGGGGACATGGCTCCACTCTCCCTTCCTTCTTCCATTGACGCGATATGACCAAAAGTGGTTGAAGCGTCCTGAATATACAACCAACCAACCGATAGGGTATTTACGTAAACAACCGAGAAGGGGAGGGGGCAAAGATGTTTGTCCCTTTTACCCAGATCTACAATGAGAGTCAACTTGATGTTGGCCTCCGTACTACAGCGGGCGATTGTGAATCCCGTTTGTAAGACGGAGGTGGGGACTGCCATACCCCCAGTCCTGTGGCCCAGTTCTGTAGGACGGGACCATGTACGATTTTTTCCCGTCCTACAGCCACAGAACTGGGGTTCGGGGCTGCCAGATCCGGCCAATTAAGGTATACTGTCAACACTTATAGTATACAATCTACAGGTCAACGCAATCTACAATATACGTTAGCGAGTTGAAATTGAAGAAATAAAAATGTTTTATGTTTGAAATGAATAGGTCGTCAGCACCCATGTAGTTAGTTCTACTGTGTAAAATAACACAAAATAATGTCTCAGTCATCCAGGAAAGGGGCGGATCCAAGAATTTGAAAGGGGGGCGGAGTCCATTGAAACTTTCGACCGGAGGTGGGTGGTCCACGCCTCAGACAGCGTTCTTCCTCAAAAAGGGGGCGGGGGGGGGTCCACTGAAGACTTTCGGACGGGGCCGGGTGGGTGGGGGGTCCACGCCTCAGATAAGGTTCTTCCTCAAAAGGGTGGGGGGGGGGGGGGTCCGCCCCCTTGGATCCGCCCATGAAACGTAAATGCGCTTTAATTAATTGCAAATACAAGATAAGTAAACGCAAATAGTAAAAAAAGGATATTTGGTGAACTTTGTTGTTGCCCCAGCACCCTCAGCGTCACAGATATGCACGTCCTTAGAACATATCTATCCGGTCGCGTCCACCCACTCACACAGGCACAGACACCGGCAGCAGCAGGCCAAAACCATTAGTACGGTGGCTCCCTCTGGTGACGAGTTTTGAAGTCTTGTCGCCCTCTGGTCTCCGTGTCGCGGCGGTGGTGTGTGGTGTCGAGTGGCTGGCGGCCCTGCTCTACACCCACGAGCGGGAGATCACAGGACTGACACTCTTCATTACCACGGACAAGTTATCCCGTCTCACCGCGGGATACCAGCTGGTCTGTGTGTCGTCAGGGGGGGGGAGGGGGGGGGGGGGGCTAAGCGAACCGAACAGGGTCAGGGAATAGATCAACAGATCCGAACTGAAATGGGACACACAAACGATCTAGCTTGCTATCAGTAATCGCAGTAGTACCGCAGTTACGCCAAAGACATCCCTGGCGGTTCGGCTGTCTGGCATTTCCTAGTCTGTGAGGACGGTTCATCATCGCGATCTCTGTCCTTTAATGGGGTTTTTTTTCTATTACTGTTGGGGCAAAATGAGGTTAAAAAAGTCATGCAATTCTTAGTCTTACTAACATGGGTTGACGAAGAATTGTTATTATTCATTTTAGTTTCTTTCAGGTTAAATAAATTATAGGTGACAGGAGAGGGGCGTCAAAGTCTCAATCTCAACGAGAAAAACAGCCGACTATTCGTTCATTGAGGGGGCAGGGCTGGCGTACTTGCTGAGATAAATTAATTGTGACAGTGCAGAGAGCCAGAGGCAATCAGGCCAAGCCTAATACCGCTATCACTTACCAGATGAAAGGACTGCCAGCTCGACCCCTCACGACCCCGCGCCCAGTTTTTTCCCGGCCCTGGTGCTAGCGTGCCGAGGACCTTATCTTGCAGCTCCCAGAAGACAAGGCAGATACCATTACGGCCGTACATGATCCCTTGGGATTTCGACATATAGCTAGGAGACAGGGGCGTTTTTGCCGAAAAATCCGCGGAGCGAATCTGTCGTCTGCAACCGCATTCACGCGCAACCCTTTTCCCGCGCTCATGAACACGGATTTGATGTCCACCGGTGTTAGACTTTTGTTTTTTGGTGCTCATTAAATGTGGTGAGTGATCTCGTTCATTTATTCAGGGACGTGTTGAGGTTAATACAAGACACGAATGTTTTTCTATTTAAACGGGGACAAAACTCACCAAGACGAATGACAAGATAAGACTGCTGGTCTCTGGGATTCAAGGTCACATGGCCACACGTGTCGAGACAGCGCCAATATGTGTGAAGGTCAGAGGTCACCTGTGGGGTGGGGTGGATGGGAGAGGGGCTGTGCATAAAACAAGTGTCATCGTTCTGCGATTATCATGTATTCAGGACATACTGTGAATAATTGGGTTGTGAGGCCAACTATTGTGATTGCAGCCTGGTGTTGGCACCTTAAAGGTATCCACGCAAGTGTACTGTTGTGGTCTCATGGACTATTTTCTACACTTGCCAAGTACCGCGACATCGGCATGCAACACAAGTGTCACGTGACCGGTGTTTGTCGGTTGCCTTGCTTCTTCGTTTACACTACAAACTAGTTAACAAACAAAACTTCTAAAATGCATCTTCAGATGGCCACGACTCATGTAGCACTTTGTGAAATTGGATTTGTTTGTAAACAGCAGCGGGGGTGTCCGAAGCTGGGAGGGAGGATGAGGTGGGAGGGCAGGGGTACGCCGCTCGGTGAGGCGGGAGGGCTGGGCTGGTGAGCAGGGGTGGGGGGGGGGCGGGGGGCTGGACTGGGTGAGGCGGGATGGTATGGCTGGGTGAGGCGGGAGGGTAGGGGTGGGTGAGGCGGCAGGGTAGAGCTGGGTGAGGCGGGAGGGGAGGGGTGGGTGAGGCGGCAGGGTAGGGGTGCATGAGGCGGCAGGGTAGGGCTGGGTGAGGCGGGAGGGGAGGGGTGGGTGAGGCGTCAGGGTAGAGCTAGGTGAGGCGGGAGGGTAGGGGTGCATGAGGCGGCAGGGTAGGGTTTGGTGAGGCGGGATGGTAGGGGTGGGTGAGGCGGCAAGCTAGGGCTGGGTGAGGCGGGAGGGGAGGGGTGGGTGCGGCGGCAGGCTAGGGCTGGGTGAGGCGGGAGGGGAGGGGAGGGTGAGGCGGCAGGGTAGGGGTGCATGAGGCGGCAGGGTAGGGCTTGGTGAGGCGGGATGGTAGTTGAGTAAGGCAGGGGAAGAGAGATGGGTGAGGCGGGGGGGGGGGGGCGTCAATATATTGCAACATCAGTGTGAATTAATGAGTCCGATATGTGTTTCAAATGGCTTCATAATTACCGACGATTCTGCCAAACGAATGTTGCAGTAACCAAAAAAGATACAGGTGCATAAGATATCAAATATAAGCTGTTTTCTTTGTTTGATTTTGTGCGTGGAAATAGTTTGTCGCTTAAATATACGAGGGCGGGTCTTGGACTTCCATCCTAATTTACTTTATTACCGATAGTTTGTTCTATATTATATAGTCTAGACTTTTATGATTGGCTCCCGTCATTAATTATACAGATAGCACGCCACGAAAATAAAAACATATAACAATTGGTAACGAGCCTTTTTAAGCATTTATTTTTACAGAAGTATGTGTTCTATAGACCAATGCAAGATCCAGGTTCATATTTTGCCTTGTCCTTGTCTTTTACTTGGCTACCCTAGACCCAGCTTGACGTGATCATGGCTCTAGGTACCGAGCGGCTCGGTATGCAGCGCCATATTGTCAATCACAATTAAAACATGTTAGTCTTAGAATTACATATTAAAATAATTACACATTATAATGAACATAAAAAACCTAAGTCAGGTCATATTTATCTCCTTTGTCATGGAAGGCTCCATGCCCCCGCCCCTCGCCTCCCTACTCCCAACTTTACCCGAATCCTGAAGCATATCCTCCCAATGCCGCCCCATTAGTAGCGAACCCTACCACTACATAGCCTCCCAATGCCGCCCCGTTAGTAGCGAACCCTACCACTACATAGCCTCCCAATGCCGCCCCGTTAGTAGCGAACCCTACCACTACATAGCCTCCCAATGCCGCCCCGTTAGTAGCGAACCCTACCACTACATA